>PVKM010051014.1:0-10571 GCA_004027735.1 Carollia perspicillata
ACCCTTTTCAGCACAACTTCAGCCAAGCAGAGAGCATCTGGAAAGGGGTGTTTAAAAGTGTTATTGTTGTTTGGCGATTCTGCTGCCCAGAATGATATGTGTTTCACTTCTGAAATGTATCCTATAGACACATTTTTTAAAAAATGGGAAGTGTACTGTTGTAGCCTGTCTCAAATCTTTCAAATTAAGTACTTAATTTCCATTCATTTGTTAAAAGAACAAAAATACAATGCCCTCTGATTCGTTTTAAAGAACGATTGGCTGGCATGAAGGAAAATATAAATTTACCACCAAATCTCAACAAAAATCTGCCATATATTTGGTAGATAGGACTAAAATAACAACTATTACCGTATACAAAAAGCAGCCAATGTTTTGTTTTGTTTTGTTTTGTTTTTTGATTTGGAGCTACACGTCTTTACAAAATGTCTTTTCCAGAAACGGACAAAGAATAAAAGTAAACATTGAAATAAACTAGACTTAAAATTTAATTTATACCTCACATAAATGAAATGCAATGAGTATATTCAATCATATTTTAAAATCATTAACAAATAAAATAACAAAAACATTTTAAGTGTTATTTCACCTTTACATCAATATTAATTTTATCTAAGATGTATGTTATAAACCACAGTATGTATCACTATACTTTTTAGAAATAAATGAGCAAATACCTATTTGGTTGGCAACTGCTCGGTTTGTTTTAGTTGCTAGAGTGTAACCTAAAAACGCAGTGGCTACTCCTACAGCCCCACCCCTGGCACTGCCCTTGTCCGCTCTGCACTCCACGGCCCCACTCGACCACCCAGCCTTGTCTCCCCATTTTCTGAGCTCACCCCCTTCCAGTCCCTTTAAGACAGGCGCTTGGCATAGGCTGGTTCTGCTGCGTAGAATGCTCCTACCCTTCCTCTCTGAGCAAAGGGAGCTCGGAAGGCTTTGCGGTTCACTACCATTTGCCATTTCCAGCTGCCACATGGTGCCACCGGTGTACTCAAACACAGCCTCATGCAAAAGGGCCGTGTTCACAGGGCCATGAGGACCCGGACCCCTCTGGAGTGGTAGGGAAGCCCTGGGCTGGCCCCTGCCTTGGTCACGGGCTTAGCAATGGTCCTCTGAGCATGACCATACCACTAACACTGCCAGGATAGAGGCTTTATGCATCAGTGCCCACGCAAAGCCCGGTGAGTTCTTGGTATGTTTGATGAGCAGCCAATCAATATTTGTTAAATAAACTAAGCCTCTGTGGGGAAGCCAGGTCAAAAAGGGCTCCCACCATCCACCACAGGCTATGTCGAGATGGCTTTCCTTCCGAGACAGACCCGGCCCAGCCTTGGCAGTTTTTCCTTGACCTCCAGGGCATGAGAGGCCCTTTCTGCTCCTCAAACACCCCATCCAGGGTCCCCCAGGTCCAACGCCCAGGGGAAAGGATCTGAGGGACCCATCCTATTCCTGCCCCTGGACCCTGGAGCTCCTTATGCAAGTCAAACCACCTTCTTATTTGACAGTTAGGGAATAAACCAAATTCCCACAGTTTCTACAATTCCGGGGTAATGGAACCCTACTGGCCTCTGCAAATCCAGAAGAGCCATTCAAGACACCCTCAGTTGGCCAAAGAAGGTTGGAAACTCTACCCTGATACCTTTAGAGTGGACCTCAGCCTCAGGGGTGGGGGTAGGGGAGCAGAACCTTATTGGAAGCTGTTTTAGACATGTGTGACCTTCCAGCCGTGTGTTGACAGTGCCACGAAGGATGCTCAGCTTGGCCATTGCACAGGCCCGCTCTTCTTCTCTGGGTGTGACGGGAGGCCCTCCTCGCTATGAGCCTCGGGCAGGGGTGTCCGAACTTTTGGCGTCTCTGCGCCACACTGGAAGAAGAAGAGTTGTCTTGGGCCACACCTTAAAGACACAAACACGAGTGAAAACGGATGAGCAAACAAAAAAGATTGTAAATAAGTTTACGATTGTGCATTGGGCCGCATCCATTGCCATCCTGGCCCACATGCGTCCCGTGGGGCGCAGGTTGGACACCCCTGCTCTGGAGGGTCCGAAAGTGACTTTTGAGAAGAACAGAAGGGCAGAGACTGGAACGAAGCTGCAGCCACAAAGAAGACAAGTTCAAATCTCCCTCCACATCACAAAACGAACGCCGGGAGGCGGCGGGTTCAGGTACAGATCACACAGGGCCACAGACCGTGGGCTGCTTGATCCGTGGTGGGCCGAATGCAGCAGACAAGGACCCAGGGAGCCAGGCCAACGGCCGCAGCGGCCGAGAGAAGCAGCGGCCACTCGGAGGGCGTCTTCCTGCTGCTTCAGAGACCGGGGCAGGGGAAGGGCTGGCCGGATGTGCCCAGACGCTTCCGGAGGGAGAGGAGGGCAGCAATGCACAGATGCATGGCTCTCTAGAAAAACCCGGAGGCTGAGCAGCGAGGCTAAGCATGTACTCCTCTCCCAGGTCTTCCGTGCCGCTCTGGGGACGGAGTGAAGAAACACCAACAGCTGCGGGTGCGGTGGGTTAATTTCTAAGCCTGGCGCTGGCAGGGAATTGGTTTCTCCATACAGACTGTGCCTATAATGCTTGATGTTCGTACTATGGAGTATTCTTTGTTTATGTACGTTCCACGCATACCTATGTGGTCAAACTTCTTTTTCAGCAGTTAAGGTATCCCCAGGCATGCTTGGGAAGGGGGAGGAGATGTGCCAGATGGCAAAGCCCCGTGAAGCTGATTACCTGGGAAACGTTGTGGGAGGAGGCAGAGTGACGCAGGTGTCCCGTTTGGTCTGTAAGTCGGGACAAGCCCCGCATGGGTGAGCCATGAATGAAAATATTGGCTGTGTGATGCCTCTTAGCCCCGAGGCTCCAGCCTGAACCTTGTGTCGGGTGCACCCCCGCACCTGAGCGCCACCAGCCTTGGTGACGACGACGCCAGCCCCACCCTGACTCAGCCCCCAACAGGCAGCCTGCTGCCAGTGTGCACTCTGCACTGGGTTTTGACTTTCCTTTTGTTCCAGGCGTGTGTCATCCCGTCATCTCGTCTTCCCCAGCGCCGTGCCCGTCTGGCATCTGGCCACTGTGGGACTCAGCCCTGGGCTACCCACTCATCCCCCATGGCCTCCGACTCAGACCCTGTGGCACAGACTCTCTTTCCTGTCTTTGTGAGGTGGCAGGACAGAATGAATTGAAGTGATAATGGAAATACATTATAATAAACAGATACATATACTACCCGATGCTAAGAAACGGGAACCCATAGGACATCAACCTCCAACACCGGCTCCAGCATCCAGCATCCGAGCTAACGCTGCTGCTGCTTTCCTCCCCGAAAACACTGAAGCGGAATGGAGAAAGGCTTCCCCGCACTCCGCCACCGCACATGGACAGTACGGGCGTCCACTTCCTCGGCCTCCCTTCCTGAACCAGTACGCGGACCGTCACCACCCCAAGCTCAGCCTGACATCTCCGCTCGTGCACTGAATCCCACTGTTCTCACGGACTCGAGGACACCGCTCCGGCCTTCTCCCTCTTCCCCTCCTGCGTCACCCAGTGTTCTCCTCTCCGCTGCACTGTTCGCACAGATGCCTCTCCACGTCAGACACACCCTCGGCGGCTCCCAGTGAATCACCTTCCCGTGAAATCCCCACCCTTCGAGTGCAGGCAGAATCTGTGACCTGATTCCACCCGACAGATTATGACAAAGGTGAAGGGACACGACTCCCGGATTATATTACACGACCTGGCACAGGCAGAAGGGTCTTCCTGATGGGGTCGAGCTGCCCCCTTCCATGTACTCTGAGTCAAAGGCAGCTCATGCAGAATGGGCCTGCCCTGATCATGGGTAAGTCTGTTAACACGAGCGTCAACCTTTGCTGAGCCGAGAGGTTCTTCTGGCCTTGCAGGGAGCCGCCAGGGTGTGAGGGGGGACTGTGGCAGCTGGGAGCTAAGAGGAACCTGACTGGCAGCCAGCAGGGAGACAGGCTGCTCCATTGCGCATGTGCAAGGACCAAATTCCACCAACTGCCTTGGTCACAGGAGCTCGGAGGGGCTCCCCTACTGGCTCCGTGGGAGCAGCCCCGTGAGGGGCCCTGTGCCGGGGGACTGAGCTCCACGGCGACCTGTGTGCAGAAACCATCAGTGAACATGCATATGATGCCCTAAGCCGGTAAGGCTGTGGTGCCTTGTTACTCAGCGATAGAGGATGAATACCGCATAGTAACACGTCATTATTTCCTCCACTGAGAAAACCCTCTCCTGACCTCACTGCTACTCCAGGTCCCACTGTCGGCCTTGCTGTCGCCAGATGCAGGGATGAGCCTCAGTTCTCAGGCACTTCACCTGTCCGCAGCATTTGGTACAGATGGTCACTGTCTCCAGTGTCATGCCCTTTTCCTTGCTGTCCATGACACCACAGTCACCTGGTTTTCTGCAAGTCTCCCCACTACTCCCTCTCAGACTCCTTTGCCTGTGACACCCGCCCACCCACCCCACCGTGTCCCATACAAATGGGAATGTCCCATTCTCTGGTGCTGCCTGCAGTCCCTAGCTGCATTTTGTTAGTCTCGTGGCTTTCATAGACGGTGATCTGTATACTATCGATAAATCAATGACCCCGTCCGTGTGTGCATGCTGGCCTGACCCTTTCACTCGAACGCCAGACTCCAGCATGTGACTGCTCGCTCCCTCATTGTGCCACTCGGGTGTCTGACAAAGATCTCAAATTCTGTCTCGGATGCCTCTCGTATTCTCACTCACAAACCTGCTGCGCTTCCCCTCCAAACGCAGTTTATGGAAACACCACCCTTTCAGTGGGTCCACCCAGAGACCCTGGAGTCGGTCTCAACCTTCCCCCTATCCCACACAGTATAGCCAGCCTATCAGCAAACACTCTGCCTTCACGATGGGTGTACAATCTGGCCATTTCCCGCAGCCCCCATGCTCACCCTCTCCCTGAGCCACCCTGGTGCTCCCCAGATTGTTGCAGTAGGTTCCGAAGTGCTTCCTCAGCTTCTGCCCGTCTTCACTAGTCTGCTCTCAGCACACGAGCCAGCGTGAGTGTCCAGTATGATGTCTTACCTCTGCCCTGACACCCCCCAAGGGGTCTTTCGTGCTCAGGGCTGGAGCACAGGTTTGACATCCTATGCCCATGTCTCTCCGTGGAATTCAAGCCCCTGCTGCATCACTGACCTCCCTCCCATCACTCTCCCCATTGCTGCCTCTGCTCAGCCTCACCCACGCTGTCGCCCTCCTTAGCACTCGCCGGGCCAGTCCTGGCCTCACGGACAGCCGTGGCGCCGTCACCTGCCTCCAAGACCTCTCCCCCAGGCATCCCGCCTTCAGGTCTTCACTCAATCTTACCTGCTCCTAGGGGCCCTCTCTCTAGAACTTCAACGTTCTCCAGCGCCGCCTGTTGCCATTCTCTGCCTTGTTTTTCTCCTCAGCATCCATCACCGTTTAACGCCCTCAGTATTTTGTTTATTTAATTCCAGTTAACACCAACATCTGACGCTGGAGCATAAGCTCCGTGAGGGCACAGGTTTTCTTCTGCTTTGTTAACTGACGTGTCTCCAGCACCCAGGACAGAGCCGGGCGCACAATGCTAAACCTGTGTTCAGGAGGCGAGTCCTTAAGTGAATACAAAACCGTCAAAGCATCTGCAGCCAGAAGGGCAAAGTGCTCAGTTGTCAGACAAGAATCCGCATCACGAAGTAAATTCTCTGCAGAGAACAGAAGAAAATTATTTAAAAAATACCTTTTTCATGTTTGAAATGAAAATGCAGGAGGGCTTTGGCAATTTTTAGACAAAATAATTAGAAGCTGCATGCAGAAACATAATAACTGAATTATATTTCACATCTGATTCAGCGCCATAAAAAAGCATTGTTTAAAGGATAGACTTGATAACAATCTCTAACCAGAAAGAAAACAATATACTGAGAAAAAAAAAGATACGACCCAATTATTTTACACACAAAGACATCGGTGTTTAAATATTTTGTTTTGAAAATATACTTGTGTTCTCCTTCTCAACAATATTTATTTAAAATATTCATTCTCCAGATCACCGGAATCAATAATAGGGAAGTTGGAGGGGGTGGGGGAGCCCCTCCAAAAGCCTGGTGATGAACATCGAAACCCAGTAGAAATCGGTTTAAATAATTCGTTTTGTAGGCTTATAAAATTGAGGTAAAAAGACAAACCGAGATGAAAATAACAAGCAGAACAAGGGAGGAGCAAGGGAAGCAAACGTCCCCGTGCAGAGGGAGGTTAGAGTTTCAACTGGGGGGGCTTTTGCTTCCCTTGCTTCTGGTTTGATTCAAAACAACTAGAAATGTAAAGGCTTTCTAAGCTCTAAGGCACCTGTTACTGTGATTAAAACTGCCCATTAACTCTATCAAATCATTGCAGACAATGAAAACAAACAATACATAATCTATTTAACAAAGGCATGATTAAAAAACCTTGAGTACCAAGTGTCAAAAGCCTCACTAAAACAAAGTTATTTCTATATCAGTCAAGCCTCTCAATTCCTGTCTTAATCTACTTGATCAAAGCCTGCAAATGACTTATTAAAATACCCACTGTGGTTGTTGGCCTGTCATACGTGAGCACAGCTGACGCCTATTGGAGATATTTTGTATGAAGAAGTAATTCTCGCTATAGAAGAAAGGGCATTTGACCTACCCTCTGCCTCTCAAGAAGGGCCAGCAATAGCCCAGGGGGGACAAGGTGCTCCCTCTGGCTAAGGAGTGGAAGAGGAAGGGCTCCTTGAAGATAACAGGACCCCGGGAGGTCAGGGGGGGACAGAAAGGTGGCCAAGGCACAAGGTGATAAACTCAAGCAAGAAAGATGAAGCCCGGTGGAAGGCCAGAAACAGGTGTCAGGGTCGAGGGATGAAGCGGGAATCTGGGTAAGAAGCAGGTCTGGGGCAAACTTTGGCAAGGTGTGCGTGAGCGGGGGAGGGTGCTGAAAATGGCTTAGAGGATGAGAGCCAGGGGGTGTTAGCAGGAAGCCCCTCCTCCAAGTGAAGCTCCACAGCCACCCAGCTGAGAGCGCACCAGCGGGGGTGGGGACGCACCCGCTGGATCTCCCCGCCATCTGGGGGCAGCCTGGGCGGGGGGGAGTGTCATTGCATCACTAGGGTCCTGGAGCCGAGTTAAAAAACTTCAGGCGGGGCTCCCTTAGCAAACATGTTTTTGTGGAGTCTTGTTTATATATACATTTTTTATTTTAAATGTGCTATAAAATTCATGGATCCAATGTCCATTCCTGGTTTGATATGATGCTACAGCTGTGGGAGTCGTTACCATGAACGTTGTGATGGCTGATTTTCAGTGTCAGCTTGAAGAATATTTTGAATGAGATTTTGTTTTTGTTTTGTTTTTTCATTCAATCTTTATAGCATTTTGTTCCATTACCATTTAGTCCCCTTATACCCACCCCACCCCCCCGGCAATCACCACACTGTTGTCCAGGCCCATGAGTCCTTTTGAATGAGATTTTGAATAAACATTTAAATGGGAGAACTTTATAGTAAGCAGATGCCCACCATCATCTGTGTGGACCTCATCCAATCAGTCAGAGGCCTGAATGGAATAAAACGATCAGCCCAGAGCAAGAGGGAATTCTCCAGCAGACTGCCTTTGAACTTCATCTGTACCACCGGCTCTCCTGGGTCTGAGCCTGCCTGTCCACACTGCAAATTTGGACTCACCAGCATCGTAATCACATAGACTTAGTCTCTGTAATAAATCTTTTCCTACATCTATACACATGCCCTGTTGGTTCTGTTTTCCTGGAGAACCTGAGTAATAGAGGGGAAGCTGGGCAAAGGATACATGGGCCCTCTCTGTACTATTTTTGAAACTCCTTGTGACTCTATAATCATTTTTGAAATAAAAGCTAAAAAATTTCACAGTCATGAAAGTAAAGGGGGTCCAAGAAACTGTTCCTGTTGGAAGGCAATGAGCAAGACGTGGCAGCGGGGTGCAGCCAATGACCCTGGCCTGGACCCTTTGCAATGAAGGACACTGCTGGGACCACTGGGGAGACTGAAAGGGTTCCCACGTGGAGAATGTCTGAGCCGTCAGCACTGCACATGTGCTTTGTTTCCCTGTAAGTTTGAAATAGTTTCAAATAGGAAGTTAAGAAATAATCCATGCATCTGCATGAGGTGTAGTGACTGATCGATAGAGTTAGAATATCACAGTCCAGGTGATAAATATTTGCTGCTTCGTGAACCACCTGGCCCCCGCTGCTGCTGTTGTGCAGAAAGCGACCAGAAAACATGCAAATGAGTGAGGGCGGCGAGGGGGGCACAGGCTGTATCGCCAACCCCTGACCTTGAACAATGTCAAAGTTCTTTATTGCCCACTTAGTGAGCATAAAGAGTCTTCCTAAAAATACACTGTGTGATAACAGTGGTAGACACATGTCATCATACACTTGTCCAAACCTATAGAATGCCCAACACCAACAGAGAACCCTAATGTGGCTATGGACTCTGGGCAAGAATAACGTGTCAACGCAGGTCCACCTTTGGTGACAAGCGGTAACCTGGGTGACTCTGGTGGGGGGTGTCGATCACGGAGGAGGCTGTGCTTGCATGAGGGCCAGGGGTAGATGTAAAAACCCTGTACCTCCATCTCCACTTTATTGTAAATCTAAGATTGCTCTAAAAAAAAATTAAGCCTTTAAAACACAGATTCTTGATGAAGTCCCAGTAGCATCCCGTCCTTTTCAGGTCTGGTTACCAGCTCCCCGCATTTTGTATTATTAGATGTGCCATCGCTGGCTGATTTTATATCTCCCACCTTCAGAAAAAGATAGCAATGTTGTTATTTACTCACAGTGCTGTAGTTCTCTGAGCTCATTTGCATCGAAATAATAAAGATTTTTCTTGCCTCTTCGGGTTCCTAAAATCCTGATTTTCATGCAGGTTCCATCGTCGCGCCCGACGCTGCGTGGTTCCCATGCCGCCCTGAGAACTGGCTTTAATAACTCCCCAAGCTGGACCAGCCTCCACCTGCGATGATCGGGGGCGCGAGTCCGCCCAGGGCACACGGGGAAACATAACTGTTAGTCCATTCTCTGGTCGTGTGAGATTCACCATCGGGAGTTCTATAACATAAATGAAAAACAACACATCTTCCCACTATGTCTCCTGTTAAACTTTTGAAGCCATCATTACTGAACTAACAACATGTGAAGTCTTGATCTCTCTGAGTGTTGACTGCACACCGGCCTTCCTGTACTACCCCCTGGGGCAAGGACAGACAATGGGCTGTTGCAGGCGGATGAGAAAATAGGTCTCCTTCCCACCAGGGCAGTCCCTTGCTTGTGAGGCATGGCTTCAGGCCAGTGTGATAGGACACAGTGTCAACACATCATTAGGGGCTACAGAGAACATCGGGAGGGCCACTGGCATTGCGAAGCACAGGTCTTAAGCCACCCCAAGAGGACCGCTTGACACATGGCACAGAGGGGGTCTGGGTGCCAAGAGCAGAGGTGCACAGTGTAAAAGTCACCTGCCACCACCCTTATCTTGGGTGCTGTGGACCACAGGCCGCACTGGAGGCAGAATGTGTTTGGGCAAGGATCAGTGGACAAGCCCACGCTGAGATTCAAGCCCCAGGCCTGGGGCTGGACACAGGGAGCCCAGAGCTCAGAGCTCAGTCTGATATGAGTGACAGCCACCTGAAGTCAGTCACCCAAGTCATGTAACCTCTAGAAAGTAACACCATGTTGGCCAGTGGGAGAGATCCATTCATCAGGACTCCCTCCAGGTCCCCGGGACAGCCTGTGCATACGCGAGTCCTGCAGCTACTCCGTGCACGGCTTCAACCCTCTGCAGGAGATGGAGGGTCAAAAAGTGCCCCAGAAGAGAGAACAGAGGTCCGGGACCCACAGGAGCCCTCGCCCAGGCTCGTGGCACCCAGCCTGGACACAGTGCCAGCCTCAGTTGGCCCCCAGTGCAGAGAGGGCTCAGGGCGCCGGAGTGGAGGAGAGCAGAGCAGTTTCCTACCCTACAGCCTGCGGCCTTTGCCCCACCCCGATCATCATCACAAAGTGTTTGACAGACCAGCTGCACCACGGGGCACAGGAAATAGGGTTATTTATTTCTGTTTGGGGAACTGAGGTAAGCTGTGCGAATGTTAACTGAGCTTCCATGTAGGGACAGCATTTGACTAGCTAGATGCAGTCAACAGAAGACCTTTCGGGTGGTGGACCACCCAGAGTGTTATCTGAGGAAAAGGGATCTGGGAGATGAGCCCCGACGGGCACCGGGGTCAGAGGGTGGAGGATCCTAAACACTAAGAACTTCCAGGACGGTTTGTCACTGGAGTCTGAAGGTGGCTTACAAACACTGGAAAAAGAGACTAATCTGACAGCAGGTGGGCTGGAGGAGAAATGGGAGGCAGCCCCCTGAAGAGCCAGCGTGGAGCGGACTCTGCCCAAGCCGTGTCCAGCTGGCCTCGTGCTCTGTACACACGTCATTAACCTCGCAGAGAAAGGCGAGTCCTCCAAAGGGCTGCCTGCGCCAGATGGTGTGGAGCAGAGGACCACAACCAATCAGA
>PVKM010051015.1:0-10572 GCA_004027735.1 Carollia perspicillata
TGAAAGGGACAAGAGACGCAAAGAACGGCAGCAAGACAATAAGTTCTGATCAAGCTGCAAAATTTTATTTCCGGGTAAAGCCTTATAAGAGGGGGAGAAGGGGCAGCGTATCGCTACTTGATTGGTGAGGGGTACACAAAGGAGCGCTTCTTGATAGGTTACTGCGCGCATGCCGGGGTACGTCTTAAACTCTGATTGGGTAGCCTGTGTTCGTACTCTGCGCATGCTCTTAGCAGGGGCTGGGCTAGCTGTGACTGGCAACAGGAAAGACCAACCTCTGTCAGCAGCTACTGAGAAGTGTAAAACCCCCCGAGCTGAATGTATTAGCCGAGAAGGCTAAAACTTGTCCAGTTGTAGGTTCCCGACACTTTAGCCTCCTTCCCTGACCTCAGAATTTAGTCTTGCATTCCTCACATATACTTTATTGGGTTAAGTCATCCAAAATTGGTTTCTGTTTCTCTTATGGGAAAAACAACAACAATAACAAGACTCAGATAAGCAGTGTCCTCCCTGCAAAGTTCATAGGCTACCTCCTTTGTCCTTGCTTGGCCTCTGGCTGCTCTGGTAGATTCCACCCCTATGACATCATAAAAGACCCCTCCTCCCCTTCTAGGCTCTCTGGTGGTAGAGATGGCACCTCATTTAAAGTTGTGTGCCTAGAGCCCAGGACATCTCTATCTGGAGTATTGCTGGGGTCCAGACTAAGTTTGTTCAAGGCTGACTAAGGTATCTGAGCTTTTGTACCTACAGGGCTAGTGTGCTTTCTCTTCTTGATGACTTGACAGGGTTGTTTCCTTTTCTAAGAGGTTAACATTTATTTTATACAATTGTCCTTGTGAGAGGTTGGACAACATCAGCTTCCAGCCAGGAAAAATGGAAAGTGCATCAGGAATTTCAAATAGAGGGGATTTAATATAGGAAATTGACTACACATGTGTTAGAAAGCTGGCCTAACAAAGAGGGGCTGCTAAGTAATCCAGACATTAGTAACTGCAGGAAGTAGAGACTATTCCTCAGGCAGGGAGAACCCAAAGGGAAAGGTGGTTTTAGGAGAATTTAGGAACTAGGAGAAGAATTCTACCTGGCCAATTCTCCTACTTCTCTGTGTGTGTATTACAACTGGTGCTTCAGTCCCTTGGGGAGGCACGCTGTGGCTAGTGGCAGAACTCTGAGAATGTGAACTGAATGCGTGAACCGAGACCTGGTGGGCTGGCTAGAGCTGGTACCTCTAATGAGGCATCTCAAGGAGGGTACCAGGAATGCTACAGGAAGCTGGAGTTTGGAACCACAGCTGTCTTGCTTCTGAAAGGTGTCTGCCAGGATCTGGAAATAAGAAGAGAGTCTTCTTCATCTTGCAATCTTCTAGTCTCCTGTACGTTGTTGAGGGGCTATCATGGGAAGCAAGTCGGCAGGGAGTCTGAGAAATGTAGTTTGTAGGTTTCAGCTCTAGCATTGTAAGGGAGGAGAGGGGAGTGAGGAGCTTGGAGGCTGAGACACACTGGGTAAAGAGCTGCTATACACTCTGCTGGTAAAGAAGGGTAACTAGAGTTGGCCCCCGAAGTGGAATATAGCTCCTATTTTGTAACCCATTTCCACTGGGATTCCCAGTAACTCTCAAGTAAGAAATTGCAGCTTGGGATAAGACTGCTGGAAAATTCCAGTGCTAATGGGAAAAGTGGTTCCTAAGTCAAGGCATTCCTGCGAGCCTGGACACATGGAGCCCATGATTTATTTTAGCTTTTCCTTATTTTTGCCTCCTTCTACAGTCCCTGGTTCCAAGAACATCTTCTGGGCCAGATGCCCCCGTGGCTCAGATACTTGGAAATGCAGCCACTTACTATAAAGCCTGCTGCTCCTCGGACCACCCTGCCAAACTCCTGGCCATGCAGCCGCACCCTGTTCCCGCAGGCGCTCACCCTCCATGTGTCATGGCCCGTTTCCTCAGGAGGACAGAGTCGTAACTGGACACCTCCCATCTCCAGATTCAACTTTTCTTCGTTTTCCATTGCCTTTGCTCATCCCTTAATTCTGATAGTGGGCTCCAGTCCCCAAATCTTGTTCTAAACTTTCCCGCTCCTTTCCTAGGGTCCTACTATGTAGAGAACCCTGGTACAATAGCAACAGTGAAATTCTGGCAACTAGAGCTTCAAACACACAATTTTTTAAAAAAATCTGCAACATCATTGACCCAGGGTTAGGAAGAGAGACAGGTATTTTGGATTCAAGTACTCATGTTCAAATCCTGACTCTAATTTAACTTGAAAAACTTTAGCTACTTAAGGCCTCTGAGACTTAGTTTCTTCTATTTGGAAGAGGACCCATATCTACTTTTTAAGGTTTCTAAAAATATTAAAGGATGTAAGCTGAGTGCTGTGTGTGTAGCACATCACAGGACAAGAGAAACCTTAGTTCTCTTTCCCTAAGTGAGAGTATGTGTTGTTCACATGCACATATGGGGGAGGGGGACAAAGCATCCCATGTCTGGTGTGAGCAAGCATGGGTTTTATAATGAGAAAGGATTTACGAGAAAAATCTGAGCCATGCTATGTGGAGCAGAATTATTTCCCTGTTCTTATGAGAAACAGGAGTGATATTGTCAGATGCGTTCTGATTATGGACTGACTTCCTCCCTCAATTTTACCTGTTTACACATCTGTTATTTGAGGAGAGATAAAGAGGAGATGGCTGGGACCATATGGGGTATTCCTGGGGAAAGAATGGCAGATTCTGGGACTAAAAAGGCAGTTTGAGTCACATGATGCAGACCTGACTAAGGGGTTTGGTATTTCATTTCTTAGGCAACAGAAAGGCAAAATCGTCTTAGAGTGGTGGACACCAAATACAATATACAGAGGTTACCTTATAGAATTATACACTTGAAACCTACATAATTTTATTAACCAATGTCACCTCAATAAATTCAACAAAATAGCAAAAAAATAAAATAAAATTACAGTTTATATTTAAAAAAGAAAGTCAAAACCAGAAAGAGTAAAACAAGATCTTTAAAATGGATTTGAATTTTACATATAAAAGCTCTTATTTAAGTAATGACAGGCAACGAGATTCAGGAAAATGCAAGATGCAGGGAGATTCACCTTTGGCAATGCTTTTGTTTTCCCCTTAAATGACTTTAGGACGGATATATGTAAAGTAAGTGCTAGAGGCTGAGGTGTGTCTGTTACTTTACTTCACTTTTTTCCATTCATATGGAACACACCTTACCACTGTTTGCTTCAAACACGAAAAATCTTGCTGGTGGGTCAGCTGCAGTTTTATGTGGGGGCCATGACAGAATCTCACCTTGGATTTACTCTGTCAGAAGAGGTTAGTCTAGAGGTTAGTTATTGCTGCCTTGAAGGAGTTAATGTTCTGGTGGAGGACACAGATGTGTGGAGAGCAAGATAATCAAGATGGTCACCACAATGTGAAGCACAAGCCAGGATTGGACCCTCAAAGTGGGGTTTGTAAGGCTTCAGGGAAAACTTTCTGGCACACACACAACAGAAAGGGATGGCTAAGCTGAGTCTTAAAGGATGAGAAGGAGAGAACCGTGTGGAGGAAGGGCAGGAGGTAGAACAGCCTGGCGGAGAAACGCATAGAGGTGAGAAATATCATGGGACATGAGGGGATGCCACAACCATTTGTAATCTCCAAAGCTAATGAGTTTGGAGAGAGAAGCAAAGAGGGGAGCTGAGAAGGTGACGCAGGCCTAGAAGGAGTAGGGTCGTCTGTGCTCAGCCAAGAAACCTGCTAGGTGATGTGGGTGTCAGACAGGTCTCTGTGTGCAAGAGTGAAGATGACAAGTTTACATTTAATCTGTTCTAGTGGCTGTGTGAAGGAGGGACCAAGATGACAGGAGAGAGACCCTAGGGGAAGTGTTAGCAGTACACCAGGTAGGCATGGGAGGACTTTAGGAGGGACCATGGAGAGTACAGGAATAGATCTGGGGAGTTGGTGACTGACTGAAACAGGAGATGAGATATCCCAGGTGTCCAGCTGTGATGACTGGTGGACTTGGCTGCCAGTCACAAAATGGGGAACACATGAGGAAGGAGGTGCCACTTTGGAGGAAGACAATATACTCAGATTTAGAATCAATGAACTCAAGGTTCCTTGAGGAAACAAAAAACTCATCCTCTCAGCTGTTCTGATTACTAGGGTAATCAGACCATTTGGGTAAATGATTTAATTCCATGAACTTCAACTTCCTCATCTCATTTAAGAACTGGAAAATTGCCCTGGCTGGTGTGGCTCAGTGGATTGAATGCCAGCCTCCGAACCAAAGGGTTGCTGGTTCAATTCCTAGTCAGGGCACATGCTTGGGTTGTGGACCAGGTCCCTAGCTGGGAGCATGTGAGAGGCAACCACACACTGATTTTTTCCTCTCTCTCTCTCTTTCTCCCTCCCTTTCCCTCTCTTTAAAAACAAATAAATAAAAATATTTTTAAAAAAAGAATGGGAGAATAACATACAGTTTTCAGGCAAAGATTAATTTGCCCAAGTAACTGAAGGTATTGCTTTTACCAAACTTTTCATTAGCACCTTCTTTGCATTACCTATAAAGAAACAAACTTCCATTCTTATGGTTGACAAATGCTCCTTTCACAGAAAAGGTTCTGCTTCTATTGGTCAACTCAAGCCTTAGAAAATCCCAACCCTGTAGGACTGCCCTTGGGCTCCATATGTCCATGTGTGGTGTTCTTTCTGCTCAGTCTTGGTATCATACTGAGAGATTACAATGTGAAAGTCCCAGACATGGAGATATACCTGCTGAGCATACACATCAAAAAATTCAGAAGTCTTGAGAAATGAAAGTTGATCCAGAAAGGATTTTGAAATTTGTGAGAGCTTTTGAAATAATCTTTCTTTTATGTTTATTTCAACCATATTCTATTTCCAAAGATTTTGAAATTCATTTCACCCTTAAATATTGTGTCTTTTTCTGTCAAAACAATGGCATGCCATTTTTTTTTCATCTTTATAAAAGCCATCTGTTTTGGACCCAAAGGTCTTTTTTCCCCCTTCTCCCTAATGTCACAAAGGGGGACAGAACCCTCAGCTCACATTTACTATGAAGAAGCCGTGGAGTAGACAGTCTCACCATCCTGACCACATGTGCCCCTGGCATCAAAGTGATTTTGGTGTGACGGGTCTAATTTTTGCTACGAACTGCGAACTAGCATATTTTCATCTTGGCTTCTGAGGTTTATGAGAGGAGCTTTCTTGTCTTTCCCTAATGAAATGCAGATGGCTCTCCTTCCCAAGTTCCCAAATCCCCAGAGCTGTGTTGGAATGTGACTCTCATTTTCTTCAAGGGTAAGAATAGGTTTGCAATTCAGTAAGTTGCAATGTGCATCATTCCTACTCTTCATTCCAAAGGAAATCTCTAAAGGGCTTAACATGTAGTAAGCATGCATTAAATAGGCATTATATGAGTGTATGAGAAGACATTAGCACTGGCCTTAGACGGTGAAGTCTGGGTTTAAATCCTGGCATCACAGGGTGCTATCTGGAAAGAGTGAGTACCAGGTGCCAGTTTAGAATAAAGGACTTTAAGTCAGTTAGAGCAGAATTTGGATCATGGTTCCTCACCTTCCTAGCCATGTGGGGGGAGGATTTGGTCAAATTTCATAGCCTCTTTGTAACTCAAAAAGGTACAGTGGTTGAATGTGAGGATTCTGAGTTTGAATCCTGCTCCTGTCACTTACCATCTGGCAGGCCTCAGCAATTTACTTGAATACCTTGATTTCCTCACCTGTAAAATGGAGAAAATAATTGTACCTATTACTGTAAAATTGTGGCATGGATTTACAAGTTAATATGTGCAAAGTTCTTAAAGCAGAGCTTGGCATATCTGTGTCAACTCTCATCCTATTATTTTAATTACAGTACCTCTGGTGGTGCTCTTCTGACTCTAAGGATGTACAGTTTGTTTGTTTTTTCCTCAGGGGAGGTTGCACAACATTCAACATGTTGCAGGTGGTATTGGGATGGTCATCTAACCTCGGCAACTTTGGGTTTCATTTTTCACACATGTCATGAGATGAGGATCTGTATTCCTTCTCTCTCTCCATATATAGCATAGGTTTTTGTGAGGCTCAAATAAGATCACAAATGTGAAAACACTTAACTAACTCTCAAGTGCTCCATAAATGTGAGTTTATTAGTTGAACTCTTTCCACTCCAAGTGACAAAAACCCAACTCAAATCAGCAAATGCCAAAAAAAAAAAAAAAAGATTTATTGGCTCTTGCAACTGGACTTGGGTAGCTCACAGTCCCAATGGAAATGTTAAGAACCAGATCTTTGGGAGCCCAGACTGAGGCTCATTATAATTTGAGCACACAGCTTATACAAGTATGCCATCTCTGATGGTTGGATTCACTCCCTCTCCACATAGGCCTTGGTAATATTGACATTTGGGCTGGAAATTTTTTTGTTGTGGGGGGCTGTCTTGTGCCTTGTAGGATGTTCATAGCATTCCTGGTTTCTACCCACTAGATACCACTAGCACCCAACCCCCTGCCCCCACCCTCTACCTTGTGACAATCAAAAATGTCTCCAGACATTGTCAAATGTTCCCTGGGGAACATTGCCTACCCATATCCCCAGCTGAAAAGAACTATGCTCATGGAACTTAGCTAAGTGGTAATTCATACCTCTCCATTCTTTACCCCTGGTTCCAAAAGGTGGGGAGAATGCTGCCTGGCTGGGCTGGTTATACAACTTTAGGACCTCCCTGCCTACCTCTTCTATATACCCCATTACATTGAAGCTCCCTACCACTGAGTTGCTGAACAGTCCTACTGTTGAAAATACTTCAGGATATATGGCTCAAAATATTTTGGGATGTAGTCCCTTCTCCATTACTGACGTATGATGTGTGGCTGGGCATCTCTTTTGTCTCCAGGCCTTGGCTTTTTTAGGTTGGCAATATTTTCATATTACTCTAACATTTTATGGCACAAATTGATCAGATTTGAACTACAAAATGGGAAGTCCCTATAATTTGTGACTGAGACCTTAAATTTCCCAACCATGAGCATCTCTTCTGTTTCCTGTAACTGAAGGTTGCATTGTGTCCCTTGGATATACAGGGAGTTAGGCCAAAGTAAGGACCAGCTTAGGTTAGAATCTTTGCTATTACTTGATGTTTCGTTTTGGGGTGTCTTGAAAGATTCCATCTTCTATGTAGGAAAACAGTATCAGTGAAACATCATTCAGTGAGGCTGACGCATAATGTTTGTAAAGAAATGAATGAGATGGTGGCCTTAGATGCTGGAGGATTGGGAACAGTTCTGTTACCCAAGGTGTGGGGTGGTAGAATGCATAATAATACAAGTATCTATATAACTGATTGAATTGTTTTATAGCTTTATATCTGAAGTTTAGGATGGTAGAGTGAAATCAGCCAGATGCAGTTTGGAGTAGGCAGTAGATTGTTGCCTCTATATTTTCCCCATCGAAGTTATATGGCACAAAATATTTACTAGATCTGCAAAAAACCCCAAAACCTAAAGCTCAAAATGGGAAGAGTTAGGAGCAATGACTCTGAGTTTGTGGCTGAGCCTAGAAGGACAGCCAGCCCAGGGCTGATTCTGCCATATCATCCTCAGGGAAAAGGCCCTATGGGAAAAAATGTGTAAAAACACCCCCCAGGCCTCCCTAATATTAGAGTTCAGTAAAGAAAGTCATGTTGATGCTGCTTTTCCAATCATCCTCTCCTCCAGTTCTTGGGTGGGTTTTTCATAAAGATTTCAGTCTTCTTCTTGCCTCTTGTTCCTAGCTAGAAGCATATCAGAGCTCACAGTGAGGCTCAGACCAGAGCTCATGGGGCAACATTGGATAGTCCCTTCCCTCTTCCTACCCAGCTGAAGAAAAAGCAAAAGGAAAGGAATAAAAGCATCAGCTGTGCTTTTAACCCAACCTTTTTGGCAGAAGGAGATGAGGACTCACTCATATATACAGTTTTTGAACACCTACTATTTTCTAGTGTCTACTTACCAATACAGTTTCCTGCAGCTGCTGTAATTATTGCATACTTGGTGGCTTAAAATGACAACAATGTATTCTCTTATGGTTCTGGAGGACTGAAGTGTGAAATCAAGGTGTTAGCAGGGCCTTGCTCCCTTCCGGGGCTCTAGGGAAGATCCTTGTCTCTTCCAACTTCTGATGGCTCCAGGCTTTGGCTCATGGCTGGACAATTGCGGTCTCTAGCTCTGAGGTCACCTTTCCTCCGCCTCTTCCCTGTGTGTCTCTTATGAGGATATTCAACACTGGAGTTAGGATCGGTCTGAATAACCTCAGCTGATCTCAACTCCCTTAACTTAGACACATCTACAGAGGTAAGGTCACATTCACAGGCTCTGGATATTGGGATATGGATTTATGTATGTTTGGGGCACCATCATTTAGCCCACTACATTTAGAAACTGTGCTAATTATCTTCATATGTATTTCATGCACTTTCTATAGGTCTCAGAGTTATGGAAGAACATTCCCATTTTACAGGTGAGGTAGAGACACAGCAGTGAATTTGTAAAAGGATACAGAGGTAGAACGTGGCAGAGACAGGGTGCACGCCCAGGTATTTTTTATTGAGTCTATATTCTACCCCAGAACTTTGGATCTTTCTTCTAAGAGCTTAGTTGCATTTGGATTTTATTATTAATACATATATTTTAGAATGAGCCTGAAGAATGGGAAGCAGCATCTATAGAGGACATGTGTACCAACCCACTAGTTTGGGCTCATGCATGTGTGTGGAGGCTTCTCTGTTTGACCCTACTGTTAACCCTCTTGCTGATTTAAAGGACTCTTGATTCAAGTCTTCAATTTTGAACCTGTCTCTGTGTAGCTGTGAGTGAATTTTAGCAAGTCTGTTTTACCTCTTGTTTCTCAGATTTTCCAACTAAAAGGAGCAAGTTGGACTTGGAGCTCTTAGTTTATGAACCAAGCCTCTCATCCACATCAATTCTCCGGGACATAATTTTTGAAGAAATGATGCCACCTTTACAAGAATAACTGCTGTAGAAAATATACAAACTCTTCAGAACCCACCACTGCTCAGCTAGTATAATAAGACACAAGTGCCGGGAGGTTTTGATTCATTCCCGTGAATCTTGACCTAAAATACTGTTCTTGCTCAGGCTTAGCCTTGAAATCCCATCTCAAATAGTCTTCCTGGCCTAATCTTCTTGGTCAGAATTAACTATTCCTCCCTCTGACTTCCTAAAACACTTTACCTTGTACACACTTGGATAATGGTACTTACCTTTATGTGTAATTCTTATTTTCCTTAGATTACTCCTCTAAAGTGTGAGTAAACAAATTTGGGGAGTCAAGACCTTCTTTGAGAAGGTGCAAGGCCAGGGAATCTGCATTTTTACTTTTTTATTGTATTTTATTTAAAAAATGCTAGAGCCCTTAGAGGGAGACAGCTGTGTTAGTGAGATAGGGAACCCATTTTAAAAAGAAGACTAGGTTCTTTGCAAGATAATTAATTCCTTTGTCCCTTTCCTCCTTTTCTGCACCCTTTCCTTTTCTTCCTTTATTGGAAACACACACTGAGCTCTTATTAATTGCTAGACACTTCTAGTTCTAAGGACACAAGGATGAATAAGCCACTGCCTGGCAGTAAAATAGCTCATAGTCTCATGGCAACATAGCCAAGGAAACAGAGTTACAGCATACCACGTTATCTCACGTCATATTGTATGTAATGCATACTATGCAATGCAGTACAGAGAGTACATGATATTCCATTATATATGTTGCATATCACTTTACAATATGCACTATTTACATACCACAAGGAAGATGTACTAAATACTTTAGTAGTTTTGTTCTTGGCTTTAGGAGAGGTCATGCAGGAAAAAGTGGTAGAAAATGAATGTGTGTTCATCAGGCAGAGGGGAAGAAATTTAGAATGGAGCATTCTCTAAAGCTCAGAGCCTGTGGGCTTGAATGAAAAACTAACTGATAGATGAGAACCCAACAGAATTCTCTAGGACCACTGTTTTGAAGGAAGAGTTATTTTGGGGGGACTGCTTGGGTGTGCCAGTGCCCACTGTAGAGCCTGTATCACCCTTGGCTGTGCATGGTAACAAGCTGGACAGCATCACCATCTGCCCATAGTCCATAACGCCACCCAAACCAGGCTACTGGACACCAGCAAGGAGAGCCCAAGCACATGGTCTTTCTCACTGAGTACCCAGACTGGTCCTCATTAACCTTCCTCTTAGCAACTTTGGACTCCAGAGAAATCATCTGTATTTCCATTGCTAACTTATCTGAAAATCATTCCGCAAACTTAATTTTCTTTTTTTCCCTGTAGTTTGATATTGCAAGTAAAAACAAATTGTAAAGTGAAGGCAATTGGGGAAGAGGCTAAGTTATTTATTGCTATATTTTAATACCAAATAGCCATTAATTATTAGGTCATGAAAGTAGAAAGTATGAACCGTTTTATTTTGATATCCCTATATCTCTCATAGTGCTTGGCATACATTAGGTAACCAGTAAATGAGAATTAAATTGAGCAAATTTGAAGGACTGAATGATATGATCA
>PVKM010051016.1:0-10575 GCA_004027735.1 Carollia perspicillata
GAGGAAGTCACTCTCACTAAGACAGTGAAATAAAACCAGCGCCACAGTCCAAGAGGGAACTGCAGAGATCAACGCCACCATCAAGGGCGGAGACAGCCACAGTGGCCAGTCCCCACGCCCACTGACCTCACCTGTTTGGCCACGTGAGTTGTGGAAAATGACCTCAGAGCAGGGTCGGCACACTTTCACTGTAAATGTCCAGATAGCCGCTATCTAATCTTTATTCTGTTTTTGCAACCTTTAACAAATGTATACGTCATTCTTAGTTTGCGGATCACAGTGAAACAGGCCACAGGAACGATCTGGCCCGCAGACTGTCATTTGTCAGGCCCTGTGTGTGAAGTAGCGCACGTTTAATCAAGTGGTGATGACAACGGCGGCTGGGGAGCTGGTGTCATTCCCGGAGCAGACTGCCCGCCCCCCAGGATGCCACTATTGACCTAGAAAACATTTGCTCCCCCCATTCCTTTCCGGAAAGACGATGGGATGTATTTTGCCTTCTCACAGCAGGGCCAACGATATGCCTCTATGGTGTGGGCTTGGCTTATGTCAAGTCTGCGTACCCAGGGGAGACCTTGACCATTCCACTAAACACCCTTCTGACCCATGACATTGCAGACGTGATGCCATGTTAGCTGGACTTGGGAAAGTGGAAGTCAGATGTCCTTGTGGAGCCCATGTGTGTCAGAGGTGGGAGCTGCAGCAGCCCAGGGGCCTGGCCCGTTGATTAGTGGACGTGTCCTCTGCAGAAGGACAGAGAGAGTTCTGCACCTGCGCCACTGAGCCCGGCAAACGCTCAGGGCCTCATTGCATTTCGGAAGTAACGTACGCTACATGTGTGTACACTGTTCCGGTTCCTTTACCAGGTTGCCGACAAAGTCTGAGATTTTGAGTTGGGGCCAGAATAAAAAATGGCTCTGCAGAAACTGGTCCAGGCTCTCGTACAAGATACGCTGCCACGTGGGCCCAGAAGTCTCTATGGCTTGTGAAGTATTTGCGACAGGCATTTGTGTGACATCTTTGGGAAGTCCAATAAGAAAAACATAGCACGGATTCTGTATTTGTTCTCCGTTGCCATGTGACAAATGACCCCAAAACTTAGCAATTTAAAACAAGAAGCATTTCTTATCTCACAGCTATTGTGGGTCGGGTATTTGGTGACATTCCCTGGCTCACAGGATGCAATCGAGGGGGCAGCCCGGGTGGAATTCATGTCTCCTGGATGTGAAGGCATCCACTTTCTTTTCCCCGCCCCTACACACACTGGGCCAGGTAAAAAGTGGGGTGGTGGCCTAGGGTCAGTACTGGGAGGTTCCCCTCGTCATAACTGGCACGACTTCGGAGTCCCCATCTTGCCAACAGCGGGGGCTGGTGCATGATCCTAATATGGCATCATTCCCCAGGGACGGGGTCTGGCAGCCTGGTGGCAGTTCAGTTCCTGAGAGTCTTCTCATTACAGAGGGGCAGGGACAGAGTCTGGGTCCAGACACGCCCTCCCTCTGAGCCTGTGGCTACTGGCAGCACCGGGGCTGCATTCACAGAACGCGTAACCCAGTGCATGGGACGCATCGCAGTACATTCTAGTGCAAGGCAGTATAACAACGGCCAAGCAATTCGCTGGCCTTCCCACAAGCCTGTCACCCGGGAGCAGACAGCTCAACAGCATGGTGGACTCGTCTGCTCAGTAGCCAGGGGTGGATTCCAACTCAGCATACGCCTGAAACCAGAGTGATGCAGGGCTCCTTCTCAACCCGAGTGCGTGTGCCCAGAAAGCAAACAACAGGAGTAGGAGTGGCCTTCCTTATAACTGAATGGAGTAGCTGCTGGGAGAAGTTTTGCTTCCCTTCCCCATGGCTGTGGTCTTCCTTGCCAGTTAGAAGCCACTATCCAAGAGAGACTCAGGCCTGTTGACCCAGCAGGGGACACTCGCCCTTTTGGCCTCTTTGTGCCAGTGAACCGACAGTCAGAGGGGGACTGTCGGCTAGAGGGATTGGTCCTAGGTGCCAAGGGAGACCTGTGTTACTGCCACAGAACAGGGATGAGGAAGACGAGGCTTGTAGCCCAGGGCGTCACTGGGGCTGCTGTGGGTGCTTCCTCACCCCGTGGTCCTGGCCAACGGAAAACCGAGGCAGCCCAATAAATGCACATCAGGGCTCAGCCCCCACAGATGTCAACACTTGGGTCATTATCACCACCGCAGGCCATAGCCATGCCCAGCTGCAGTGAGGGCAGGTGCCAGCAGGGAAGGAGCTGTGAGCACCAACCTTGGCCTCTGGGCCAACAACCTAAGCAGTTGCTCTAGCAGCTGTTCTATGTAAGTTAAAGAAAATAGCAATAAATACTTAGCTAATTTCTGGAAGATTCAGGGATTTCTAAGCCTTGTAACAATAACAGGAATCATCTAAATGTATATAATACATGCAGGTAAAGAGCCAATTTAACTACGTAAAATATTTTAAACTTTGTAAAAAATTTTTTTTAAGATTTTTATTTATTTATTTTCAGAGAGAGGAGGAGGGAGGGAAAAAGAAAGGGAGAGAAACATCAATTAGTTGTCTCCTGTTGGCCCCCAAATGGGGACCCGGCCCACAACCCAGGCACAGGCCCTGACAGGGAACCGAACTTGCGATCCTCCGGCACACAGGCGGATCGGTGCTCGATCCACTGAGCCACAGCAGCCAGGGCTGAATGTAGAAGATTTTTAACCATAAAACATTTATAGTATATATGATGAACAAAGGTTTAGAAACTTTAAGATGTGAAAAGCTCACTCAAGTTGAATTTTAAAACCCTAGAACTCCAACAGACAAAGAGGCAAAGAACGTGCACATCGATTTCTGAGAAGGCAACGTGCAAGGGACTAAAATCACAGGAAAGACGAGAAAAGTTATTAGTCAAAGAAATAATTTAACATCATCTCAATGCGCAAGTCAATCAAACTGTCCGATTTTGTGTTTGAACCAGAAGATTCAATGCTGCCGAGAGTCAGGTGAGAAGGAACGTTCCACATTTTGCCGTGTGTAATGCACACCCATGTTTTTGGTCCAAACTTTCAGGGAAAAAAAAAACTTCGTTTTAATTTTAATTTTTTAAAGATTTTATTTATTTCTTTTTAGAGAGAAGGGAAGGGAGGGAGAAAGAGAGGGAGAGAAATATCAGTGTGTGGTTGCCTCTCATGCATCCCCCTACTGGGCACCTGGCCCGCAACCCAGGCATGTGCCCTGACTGGGAATCGAACCAGCGACCCCTTGGTTCACAGGCCGGCGCTCAGTCCCCTGAGCCACGCCAGCCAGGACTGTTTTAATTTTTAATTCAGTTATTTATTTATTTTGAGAAATAAAACCAATTACCATATTCCAAGATAACCTTTTGCATATGGATATTGTTATTTTTTTCTAAAGATACACTTTTAATGCATAAGCATAAATAAAAGAATTAAAAACATTTGTATGGAATTCCATACATACGGAATCAGTACTACCCGTGTATAATGTGCATCCTTATTTTTCCCTTGAAATTTGGGCAAAAAGCGCACGTTATCCACGGCAACATGTGGCGGATCCGTAGTGGAACGGCTCACCGTAGGGGAGTCGGCGCGGCACTTCGTATCGGGGGCCTGAGAAGGGGCACACGCTCTGACCCACTAACTCTGCTTTGGGGGGCGCCCTAAGGGAAGAATCCTAAACACGGAAACATCGTTTTACCCGAGGATGTCATCGAAAGAAATCCCGGCGACTGTAAATCACGGCAGATAGAACCAAGTCACCAACAGGAAAGTCGGTGACAAATGTCGGTGGGGTTCTGCCCAATGAGGCGTTTGGCCACCACCTGTGGCAGCGTCCTGTGGAGTTTGTAAGAGCCTGGAGAATTCTCATGCTCCAGTGTTAAGTGAAAAAGAACAGGTTAGAAGTTTGCAGACAGCTCAGGAGAGAAAGGAGAAGAAGGAAGCCGCACCGGTGGGTGGTGCTGAGCGGTGACAGGATGGCACCCCATTTTCCTTGGGCCCCGTATCCCAGTCACCGAAATGCCTCTGCAGTGAGCAATCGCCTTGTCATTGAAAAATACTGTATTTTCTTAAAAATTAAATGTAATGGTTTCGCTGTTGCCAGAGAGAAAGAAGGAGGAGTGTTCCCCGGTCTCCCCCGGTCGGTGAGTCGTGAGTCAGTCTCTGAGCGGTATTTGACCTCGGAGGGGCTCCACCCAGGCCAGGCCTGCCCCACCACCTGCTTCCTCCTACCTTCCCTGAAGTCAAACACAGGAGTGGGGTTGGTGTGAGCTGCCTGTTATCTCTTAGATTCCAGCAACCCCACAACGGAGGCCTCCCATTCCCACCCAGTGCGTCTTCGCCCCACCCAGCAAGTCCCAGGCACCCATTCGGGGCATGGCGGTGAGATGCAGACTTGCCCAAGAAGGGAGCAGGACACCCCTGGGTCCAGCAATGGTAAAAACAGGGACCTCCCCCGAAGGCCCTCCACGGTCCTGCTGGACTCACCGAGCTCCAGCTTCCTGCCCAGCCCAGTGTGGCGGAGCCAGGGCCCAGCGGTCCTCAAGGCTCCGAAACTATTGTTCAGTCTTAACGGTGGGTCCTGGGGATTTAAAACTAGGAGTGAGAGACCGCTGACCTTGCGGTCCTTCCCGCCTCCGGCCGGCCCTCACTGGAGTTTGCCTCTCTGGGCCTCAGTGCCTCACGTCTCTGGACCCTGAGTGCTGGTTGGTCCAGCCCCAAGTCTCCTGGTCCCGTGTCCCGCGTGTCCCTCCTGCAGCTGCCCCGCCCTGATGGAGCCCTTTGAGGCGGCTCTTTGGTCAGTTTCAATCCACGTCCACCCCAGACATAGGTGTGTGGGCACATTTTTTATTTCAGGCATGAGGAGTTCTATCTGGCCTGGACCGATGGTGAGCAATCCCGTTGCGAAAAGGACAAGAACTCCATGTATGTGTAAATTACCCATGAGTAGCGCTGCCCGAGGCTGGCAGTCACCAGTCCCTGTGCTCTACAGTTGCATGTCCCAGGGACAGAGGCACGGGGAGGAAGAGGCCAGAGTGCCCACCGGCTTAGTGAGCAGTCACGACTGGCCCATAGGGACTTGCGTCGGCTGAACAAAGGCTATGAACTGGATCGCCCTAAAAATCCTCTCTAAGCCTTATTTCTGTTTTCTTTCGTTCATTCATGTCTTCCCATTTTTAACTTACTTTTTCTAGATGAAGTGGCTGAGAGTGGGCCCCAGGACTCAGGCACACCTGGTGGCGTGTCCGCCGCCGATGGGGCAGTGATGTACACAGGGCTGTGATTCTCGGGCCAGGTCCGTTCTCATCGGCTGCGCCCTTGTCCAGCCTTGTGACCCTGCTGTGCAGTCCCTCCCTGAGGACAGAGGCCCTGACAGCAGGGGGGGCCCTGGTCTCCAAGTTAGCTTTTGTCAGTGTTCCAGCTTCTGCACAAACCTCCAATCTGCCGGCAACAAAGCCAAAAACGTTTACACCACTCTCATCGTCAGAGCTGCTACTGGGAGTTTATTGAAAACAAAATGACAGATAGCATCTGCCCCAGCAAGGGTCCTGCTTTCTCCTCCTAACAACCCCAAAACATGCCCAATGCAGGTCGTACAGGAGGATTCCAGGGGCCGGGGTGAGGTTAGAAGTACCCGGGCCCTGGGGCCCCCCGCTCAGAGGTGGGCGGGGCCTGGAGCCAGGCTCCCTGCCTCCCCCTTCATTTGCCGACACCCAAAGGAGAGTGAGAGAGTGGGATGAAGAACAGATGCTCGTGATTTGACAGCCTGGAGGACACCGACTGATTTCTCGCAAACCACACAGACACACACACACAGGCACACACTCAGACACGCACACACACACTCACACCAACAGAGACACCCAAACACATACATACACACACAGAGACAGACACACACACAGGATCGTGATGAGCCTTTAAGTTATGGGTCTTTAACTTAAGGAAAGTTGCCAAACTGTGATCTAAAGTGATCACAGTTTTCATAGCTTTTCTTCACTATTGCACACCCAGCAGGAGCGTGCGGGAGTTCCATTTCTTCCACGTCCTTTCCAGTCCTTGGCAGAGTCAAACTTCTGAAGTGACCCCTTTAATAGGCCAGCAGCGGTTTTAACTCCGTATCGAGGTGTGGAGCGTTTTGGTCGTGCGTTCCGTGGTCGTCGGTGTTTCTCCTTGGTAAGATGTCTGTACATATCTTTTGCCTACTTTATTTATGAATAGTGGCTTTTTCCTGTCTCATTTATAAATAAATAGTTCATTTGTGTTCCTTAAAGCATACGCTCTCAGACACACAGGCACGCAGAGACACACAGACACACAGACACACTCGGACGCACACACCCACGCACGCAAGTACAGGTGACACTGGGGTGCTCTGAGTAGGTCAGTGGACCTTATCAATGTCAGTATCCTGCTTGTGACATTAGGGAAAATGGGACAAAGTTTATGAGACCTCTCTCTGTGTCATTCCTTATGACTGCATGTGACTGCATATAAAATTTCTCTTGAAAAAAGTATTAGTCCAATAAGAACATTTCCAAAATCATTCTCATGGTTCTTTTCTTCTCGACAACCTTCTGTGTGCTTGGCGAGGACTCCTGTCCTGGGGGGCGAGAACGAGCCCGGAAGTGGTTGAACCAGAAGTGGTTGAACTGCACCCTCAGCCCTGCCACCGCGCCCCCAGGGCATGACTGCACCCCACCCCAACTTGCACAGGACCCACTGGGGAGCTCCTGCCCGAGCCTCCAGGAAGCCAGGGCTGCAGATGTGTTCTCACGATTCCCAGCCACAGGCCGACTCTTGCCTTGGGGCCCTGATGCCTGCCTGTGGTCTCACCCACTTCCTGTGGCTGGCTGTGACTGGGGTGGGCACCCCCAGGTATGGCCTGGCAGCCAATCAGCCCTCCACACTCCCGTGTTCTTCCCCACGGGGAGCTCTAGCTCTAGAAGGTGGGGTATGATACCAAGTTCAGAGGTCCAGGAGGCAGCTGGCCTCCACCCGCCCCCTAGGAAACAATCTGAAACTTTCCAGAGACCAGGAGCAGGTAGGTATGGCTGCCCTCCCCAGACCCCACCTAGTGGCCAGACCTGGGAAGTTTCTAGGTTCCTTTTAAAGAAGGCTCTCAGTGTGCGTGCAATGAAGCAATGGGCAGCTGGACCCAGAGACCGTCCCTGATTCTGCCCCATCACTTTCCTTGCCTTTTCCTCTGGTGTGACAAGAAAAAACAATTCTGAGATGCTCTAAGTTAAATTACAGCAGGCTGGAGGGTGGAAGGAAGAGACCAGGCAGGTTAATCAGTTCACAATAGCAGAGCGAAGCCAACAAAACCCCGCCCACATTTCTGAGTGCGGGCTGGAACTCCGCATTAATTCCCAGGTGGCTGTTTCCGCGATTACGTAAAACAGCCAGGCACCACCAGCCCCCCGCAGCCCCCACCTCTTGCTTGCATGTCACAGAACTTTCCAGACTGTTGTGGCCACTGATGCAAAGGAGCAAACACTTCTTCCTTCTGCACAAGCCCCTGTCCCAGCACTGCCCGCTTCCCCCTCTCCCACCCCGCTTTATCTACAGCCAATGGGAATTCTTTCAAAACAAGCTATGCCTTTCTCCCCCCGACTGTTTCCATCAAAGCTCCAGTCAGCTCCAGGACGAGGGTCACGCTTGTCCCCTCCACCCGGCCCTGCTGCTGGTGGTTCGGACTGCACGCCCCCGGCCCTGAGCCCTTTCTGGCCAGTGTGGGGCCCAGTAAACGCTTTCTTTCAGAAAAGCTTCTGGCTGTGAGAGTTTTCTGTTCACCAGGGCTTTCAGGAAGTGAGCATGAAGTGTTACTGCTGGGTTGGGAAGCATTCGTGTATATGAAGTCTGATGCTCTGACTCGGGCACCTCCTGCCCAACAGCCCTGCCTGGAGCTGACCGCCTTTGTGGGGACGGTGACAGAGAAGTGTGCACCACGCAGGTGCAGGCGCCACGTCGCCACGTCCCCACGTCCGTTCGCCAGCACTCCTGGGGAACAGAGGGGTCTGCCAGTGCCCCCCCCCCCAGGCTGGTGGGAAGGGCGACAGCAAACCCAGCCCTCCTGCAGCCCCCCTGCAGTCCCCATCTCTCCCGGAAAGGAGGGAGGGCGGGGCTTCTAGTTGGCACCCCAGCTGAAAAGGAAAGAAAAAGGGGGGAAGTCAAAAACCACTTTTACAGAAAATGTGCCCTCAGAGTCCCTCTCCTCAGCTCTGAAAGCGTCACACCGATTCTTAGTGGATGGATTTTTAAGGCCATGGCTATTGTTTTCTTTTCATTCTTAAAGAAAAATCCTCCATTTTTGCAGTTTCTCACCCCTTGGGGATGTGACTGGGACCACTTTGCTGTGAACGAGACTTGGACTCCATTTTCTCACATGACTTTGCCCACTCTAAGGCAGACCAGAAATCAGGGGAGCAACGGCGATGTGGCGATTTTCACACATAAGGGTCGTTTTTTGTACTCGTAAGGGGACAAATAGGGAGACTTCCTAAAACCAATCATGGTATTAAATTATAAGTGTTACCTTGAGGTTGATCCCACCCCCTCCCAAACCACGCGTGTGCTGGCTTACGGAACAACAGAATTCAAACCCCAGTCTGTTTAGGTGACATGTCTATCCTATTGTCACCATTCATCCACCCGTGTTCATGGGCAGCTCCAGGCCCGCCCCCTGGGTTGGGCGCTGGCATCACAGGTGACAGAGGGTCAGTACGGCCCCACCTCGGGGAGCTCCTGGCTCAGACAGACAGACAGATGCAGAAATCAATGATCACAACAGAAGGGCCACCACGTCTGTGTACACACGCATGCACACACAAACTAAGTGTGTGCACACGCACACCCACACAGACCACGTTCCAAAGGAGCCTGAAGAACGACTTCTTTCTATGGGCCACAGATTGGCAGGAAACCCCAGATTGTTTGGACAACGCGGAAGAGGTGCGTGAACCGAATGCAGCGTACCTGCAGAGGTCGCCTGGGAGCAGGCGCACGGGTGGTGGCCGGATGGGCTGGGTGCGGCCGGCCGCCTTCCCTGCGGACACAGAGGACATGCTGTCCCAAGTCACCCAGACAGCAGCAGCTCATGGAGGTTTTCTTTTCCACGCTGTGGGGAAAATGTGGCCCAACAGGTAAACGCGTCCGAATCGATGGATTTGGAGCCAGTGCTGTGTGACGTCATGCAGCAGGGACTTGGCTCTTCTCGGGCCTCCCTCTATTTCCACATCACGGCTGTGTCCCTGTGCCTGCCCGTGGCTGGAGGCTGGGTCGTCAGGGCTTCGCATCTGCCCGTTGGAACAGGACATGGTTCCAACCCATGAACCCCACCCCCTGGCTGCTGTACAGGGAGCCCTCGCAGAGGGCACCAGCCTTTGGACACAGCACGCAGCACGATGGGCCCACCCCTGGCCCTCCTTGGGTCCTGGGCAGGTGCCTGGGACAGGTAAGAGGTCTGTACACCCAGACCTCCCAGGACCTGCCTGCATCATTCCGTGGGGGAGACAGGGGTCAGCAGGTGTCTCGGATCCCAGTCGGGAGATCTCCTCTCCAAAGAGGGAGGCAAGGCACAGCGTTCATGGCCAGCTACAGCATCTGAGTTGCTGGCCAGGTGTTAATGCTCTTTCCCCGCCCCCCAAACTTTCTAGGCTGTCATTACGTCTTCTACAGTTGCTTAAAAATGTTTAAATAAGGCCATAGCAAACACCACAGTGCAGAACTAGGGAGAGAGAGAGACAGCATTTCCCATGGTCCTGTCCTGGCTGTCCGGGGGCAGGTGTGGCCCCATCACTCACTAACTTGGGATGTGGGGGCCCCATTGCTGCTCCCTCAGGTCCAGGCCACCAGGGCAGGCAGCCCGAGCCGCCCGCGGCACACGGCACTGGCCGTCTCAGAGGCCGCACGCCAGGAGTGCTGCAGCGGTGGCTCTCCTCGGGCTCCCGCCCGGCCTGGCCGTGAGGTGTGAGGTGGGAGCCAAGTGGAGTCCAAGGAAAAAGGAACAAAGAGCCCCGCCACGACGCTGCCACTCAGGCCAGCAGGTGTCCCCACGGAGACCAAACGTCTCTGGAGGAAGGAGAAGCAGACCATGAACTCGGATGATCAGTATGTCTCAGAGGGGTTCAAACTGGGGCCGCAAGTGCCAAAGAGCGTAGTTTTCCAATTAGCTAATTGCCTTCATTCCTGCTGGTGTGACGTGCTTGGTGCAAGTCCTGGGTGCCCCGCTGGCCTTGGGAAAGCCACTCCACTGTCACACCGCAGCGTCCTCTCCTACAGAACGGGATGTCGAGAGTTCCTGTCTCACGGGGTGGCTGTGACACTAAACACGAGGATAGATGAACCTCGCAGAGAGCAGTGCCCGGCGCGTGGCACGCACCGGTGAAAACCGCCTGCCCTGGGCATCACCGAAGGCCCTTCGGGAGAAGACTGCAAGCCAGCAACCATCTCCTCAAACTGCAGCGACCAAAGAAAGACGAGCGACTCCGCAGTGGGCGAGAAATGCGTGCCTGCTGACCCCACAGTCAGGCGTTCTCAGCTGAGGTTGCTGTCACACAGAAGGCGCG
>PVKM010051017.1:0-10577 GCA_004027735.1 Carollia perspicillata
ATCTTGAATAAATTCATCATTCTGAGCCTTGTTGGGAAAATAAGGACAATAGTCTTAGCACATACGTAAGGACTAAATAAAATAATATATCTAAAAGGTTTAGCACGGTGATTGGCACATAGACAACATTAAGTAAAATAAAGTTCAATATTTGATAAAATAAATCAGAAAGAACAACTGAAAAATGAAAATGGATTGGGCTGGGTAAAAAAGTAACATGGTCAATTAAAGCTTTTTACAATATTTGTTTAATATTTAAGTCCAGTTACTACACAGCAAAATACTGTTTTGCACGGCACTTAATATATATCAAATTAACTTTGACAATGATTTTTCCAACATTAAACTGTGTTCATTTCTGATGTTAAATCAAGGAGATGGCGACCTAAGGAAAAAGCCATTTGACTTTAGGATGTCATTCAGAAAAATGGGTATATAGAAGGATAAGGAAAGGTTTTGAAGTAAATAACAGGAGGCCACAAATATGGACAACTTTTTCTGAGAAGTGTGTCAACCAAGGGAGGGAGAGAGAGAATAGCAATTTTTTTGTTGAACAGCAAAACAGAAATGTTTCCATTACCATTAGTAATATATATGCACCAGATTCGAAATGGCTTTAATACAAAGTATCAGGCATTCTTAAATCTGAGTCTTACAATTCTTTGGTCTACGTTCTGTGAAGTAAATGTCAAATACACATATAGCTGGTTCCTTCACCCATGGATTCCGGAACATATCCTTTTAACCAGCACTTAATATGTTTCAATTTTAAGGCTCCTAGCAGTTTTAAAGGATGGATAGTTTCAAATGGGCAGCACCTGAGGAGAGGAAGAGCACTGCTCAGTAAATCAGGTTTGCTGGCCCAGGCAGGAGAGAACAAGGGGGACCCTTTCATTGGCTGAATCGGCCTTAAAAACAGTAATGCACAGGAAAGGGATGACGGCAAGTTTCAAAGCGCAGCAAAAGCCTCTCTCTGTAGTGCTGAACATGGAAGTCATACTTCAGCTTAAAATGTGCTGAAACAAAAATAAAAACATACACGAGGCCCTCTGGGTCTTCATGTGTACAAAAAAACCCTCCACGAGTGATATGTTATTCTACAGGGCTCTATGATAATCAGCTTTGACTGCTTGTTTTTCAAGGAGCTTTTATCTTTTTAGACTCCATCTCCAGGCAAGCTCATGTAGTGCACTCTCCCCAGTGTGTTCAAGTGTACACCAAGGACTTTCCTGCAAACAGAAACTTGGAGAGGGAAGCTTAAGAGGAAAAAAAAAAAAAGCTTTCTGCATTGCAGTTAATGGCCTCTCGCTGCTTGCTTTGCAGAGGATAAGTACAGTTTAGAAGCATGGTTAGTAATAAATCAAGAAAAATATGAAAGCACTATTTATGGGTTTTGTTTTTCTATTCTTTGTTTTGTTTCAGAGAAAATGTGTTTTTCTCGTTCAACCAACCTGATAGACCTTTTGCAGAACAAGAAACAAAAATGGAATGTTTGTCTTTCAAAAGACTGCAGTACCTAACATTTCAGGATAGAATCCTGTTTTGTAATCTTGATTAACCCATAACTTTCAGGTGTAGTGCAGTGCAAACAGTTATTTATAAGATGATCCTTTGCAAGTTTGAAAATGTTCTTCAATGGGGGAAAAACAGTTCTTTTCAATGATAGGATTTTTACCCCAGCCCATGCACGTCTAGTTAAGCCATGGTACACTTACGTGGACAGTCGAAATACAAAGTGCTGAGGCGGAGTTATTTCGGGGATGGAAAGAACACAGCTATTGGGGCCAAAAAGACCTGAAGCCTGGGTTGGAACCCAGCTTAGCTGCTTGCCAGTGTGCCTACCCAAGCCTCAGTGTGGATCGTGCTGAAATCCTGGGTTTGCTTCTGTAAGGACAGACCGTGGATTGAGAGCGGCAACTCTGAAGCCGGATGCCCTGTTTTGATTTCAGGCTCTACCATTTATTCACTTGCTAGAAACCATGGACAAGTTATTTAACTTCTGTAAGCCTCAATTTCCTCATCCATAAAATGCGAATAAAATGGAGACTTACCTGCATGTGCCGTGCCGATTGCACTGGGTTGAGTCCATCTATCTAGCACTTAGACTAACGCTTGGCACGTGATAAGCACTATAAAAGTGTTAGTCATTTTCATTAGTAGATATGCTTCCTGTCACTCCTTAAAACATAATCAACTATCCCAAACTAAAACAAAGGTACCGATAGACAATAGAATTTGTATTAAGTCAAGGAGACCGAGGACTAAGGAGAAGCCATTTGACCTTTCGGAGGTCATTCAGAAAAATAGGTATATAGGAGGATAAGGAAGAATCCAGGAACTGGTTTGGTTCGTGGTAATTTACCACCATCTGTGGAAAAGAAATGTTACCCCCTAGAATGTGCAACTGAAAACTGGAGAAAGAAGGGAGGAGTGTGTCTAGCCAAAACCACAGTGTCAGGTGCACCATTCACTTGGTTGTAGGAGAACGCCGTGTCGCCTTTCCTCCCCAGAAGAAAAACAAGCACCAGGTCTCTGCCGCCAGACACAGAGAGCATTGTTTCGAGAATACGAAGAGAAGGTCTCGGGCACGCTTGGGCAGGGTTATCATTCCACTGCCTTTTAATCACAATTACCGTACTAAAAATAGTTGCATTGTACTTCATTCATTTATCGTTGCTCAATAGCCCCATTTGTGGAATATGAAAATATTCAATGCCTTGCAGATGAAGGCAGCTGGATGCTTAAAACCCGGTCTGAAGAATTAAATAGACTGGGAGTCTTAATGTATTCTTTTTTCCCTGGTACAATGGCGTTGTTTATCAGTTATACCCTTAACTCCTAGGGAATAGGCGGGAGTGGAGGAGGAAATGTAATTTTAATAGGGAGGATGCCAAGTATTTTAGCTGCACCTACTTGGAAAGGTTAATTCCTAAATGTTGTAGTGAGCCAGGAGGCTGGGCCAGCCTTCTCAGGGGCCAGTAAGACACCTGTGACAGGGGCAGAGACGGGAGGAGTACAGGAGGTAGGGGTGACGTCAGGAGAGCTGGTCCCCTTCATTTTCTAAATCCTGCTGTCCCGCGGAAGCGTGAGGTCACTGAGACCCTGACAGAAAAGTACACCTTCCTCGTTGGTGCCCAGACTGGCCCCTCGGTTAAGTCGCTGTTTGGGCACAGGATGTGGAATTGTGGTGTTGTAGCGTGGATGTGCCTTCGCTTCAAATGCTCCTGTGCAGCCAGGGTGCCTTCCCTAGAAGCAAGGCTTCACGCTGGAAAACACCCGGAAATAAAAATAATGCGAGGCACCACTAATACACTCAGGTATTTTGCATTTCATCCTAAAACTAAAGCTTCACAATGCAACTCTTGGTCTTTCTCAATTTGTTTATTAAGCCAAAAAGGGACTCCAAGGCCTAAGAGCAGATTATGTGGGAATTTTCCAGGGGTCCTAGCCCCAGCAGGGCAAGTTATCTTAAGGGCTGTCCAATTCAAAGGTCGGTAACGGGTGACTTCAAGGAGAAAAAGCCAGGATAACATGAAGGAATCCCAGAGAGCACAGGAAGTGCTCTGGGACACCGGCTCTACTGGTTCCCTCATAAAACTCTCTTTACTGTGGCAGGCAGCTTTGCAGAAGGCTTATCCTGTAACCTCTTCAATAAAATGATTGGCATCTCTCCATAAACACAACTTTTGTTTACACACACACACACACACGCACGCACACACACACACACATATATATCTTAATTACAAAATTCTAGTCACTCTGCATACTATGGGGGTCTTATTTTTCATGTAACATTATTTATAATATTTTCTTTGACTTTTTCTATGTATGTATGACCTAACTTCCTATTAAATATTTTAAAGGTTGGCATAATATCTTATCCAGTTGAAAATAAGGTACAACTCATTTTCACAAATGATGATGCAGCTTCTTGCCCCTTGTTGTTGGACTCTGACCAAAAAACATAACCAACCAAACAAACAAACAAAAACAACATCTCCACTATAACTTGCAGAAAACTTTGTTGTTTGCTCCTTTTTATACACATGAAATACTTTATTTGAACATCCTCTCAACTCATTATTTGGTGATAAAAATATAAAAATATCGATAGTGGCAACTCTTAAAATGTCTAACGAATGATAAGAAAAATGCAGCTACTTAAAGAAAAAGGTGAAGAAAAATTTGTTTGCTCTTTTGGCCTTGTATGATTCTGCAGTGAATTTTGCTGAGGTCTGATAATACCCCTCGAAATTGCCCAATGGTGCTGCTCTGCGGAATCTCCTGTATCCATTCAGCTGATGTTTACACATCCATTATATGCTAGAGACTGTGGTAAGCGCAGGAGATGGAGCAGTGAAAATACTCTCCCTCACACACCTTGTTGCAGGGAACGCACAATAAGTGAATGAATACATAACAAAATGTCAGGTAGTGGTAAGGGTTATAAAAACAAGTCAAGAAGGGTGGAGGCGTGGAGAGTGACAGGGGTGGGGTGAAATGGGGAGGCTGCCGTTTTAGAAGGGGGGTCTGGGGAGTTTTCTCTGGTAGCGGTTAATGAAAGGGAGTGATTCCTACATTTTTCCATGAAAGGAATTGTTTTGCGTGTATCTGTGGAAGAAGTCCAGCTCACCTTCTCCTCTTCCTTGTTTTTTATTCATGATTCAAATGATATTTGTTTTCGTTAATGTGCTACTAGTTTAATAGCCATGGGAGACGTGCGTGAGCCATACAGGCATGGTTGATGGGAAGCCAAGAAATTACAGGGGTGATAGTGCTGTTACAGGGGAAGCGCAGGGCGCTCTTTATGGCCGGGAGGTCAGGGAAGGCTTCCCTAAGGAAGTGGCCTTTAGGCAGAGAAGCAGGTGTGAGCCAGATTCATGTGGACAAAGGCACCGAGAGAGGGAAATTTACAAGCAGACGGGTCACTGTACAACCTTGTTTTACTGATGACTCTCAACTTTGCCACCTATCCAATCTCCTGACGGCTAAAAAGCAACACCATTCGATCATATTTCCTTGCTTCTCTCTGGCAGAAGTATAAATGCACAAAGAAATGACTTAGCAGTAGATAAATAAAGAAAAAGACACCGTGGGGGGCAAAAATAATGACAATACAACCAAAACTAAATGTCTCTTTGTACTCAAGCTTTGGATATCTTTATTTAGTCATTTTTATTGCCAATCAATCCTTTTGATAGCTGAAGTGCTCCATGAAACACAGAATTGAAGTAATAAAATTTCCAAAGACAGTCATCAACCTATAATCGCTTTCAGTTTTGTTTTTAACTGGACAGCATATAAATTTTCTTGTGTCTTTAACATAAGATTTATGATAGAGAAGTAGTAACAGGAGGAGAAAACACAAAAACTTTAGAAAATGTGTAAGTTTTATTTTTTGTCTATACCTACAGATTCTTGGAAACCCAGTATGGTAATAATGTAGGGTAGGAAAACCATGTAGGCCCATCCCATAACCCTACACTCTACTCAAAACTGTTTGTAATAAAGAAAAGTTAGAAACAATCTGAGGGCTTTGCATAATGGTGTACAGTTCCTTCATACAATGGAATATGCTGTATCATTTAGACATCATGTTGTAAAAAGAGTCTTAATGGCATGAGAGAACGTTCAAAATAAATTAATTTTTGAAAGATTTTATTTATTTATTTATTTACTTACTTACTTACTTACTTACTTACTTACTTATTTATAGAGAGGGGAAGTGAAGGAGACAGAGAGGGAGAGAAACATCAATGTGTGGTTGTCCCTCATATGCCCCCTCCTGGGAACCTGGCCCACAACCCAGGCATGTGCCCTGACTGGGAATCGAACTGGCAACCCTTTGTTTCACAGGCCAGGGCTCAATCCACTGAGCTACACCAGCCAGGGCCAGAATAAATTAATTTTAAAGAGCAAGATATCAAACAAAATTCCAGTGTGATAAAAAATAGGTCACAATATCATGTAATTATAAAGAAATCTCAACAAATAAAATGCATCAATATTTTACAGGGGTTCTATCTGCTTAATAAGATTATAGATTATTTTTATTTTCTTCTTCATGCTTGTGTTTTACAAATTTTTTTGTCACAAATGTATTGGTTTTGCAATGTGAATAAAAGCAACAAATGTTCTTGTCTTTGTTTTTAAATAGCAAAGAGAAAGGAAGGATCTGAGTAGGAATCATTCTTATAATACACACATATCCACATGCAAGATGAGAGTCTCCCTTAGGTAAGTTGTGAATCAGTAGCTTTTATGTGAGGAAAGGACCCAGAGTTGCTACAGAGGCTCCATACAGGCATTGTTGCCTGGGATAGTGCTTGCGGAGTATTCAGTTTTATTTTTTTAAAAATTAAAAAAGAAAGGAAAGAAAGAGAGGGCCAATGAAATAAAACAGTGTCCCAAGGAGTGGTGCTTTGCAATGAGTAATTCTTCTACTACAAAGGACAGGTCTAAATAGTGCCCCTAAGAAGCATCGCTGACATCTCACCACCCAGTTTCTGGCCTTTTGACTACAATGCGCCTGGTGCATTCCGTGGGGGCCTCTTTGCTGGCCGGCCCTTTCTTTTCTTCATGGTTTGAATGTGTGTGTGATTCACTTATTTTTATGGCCTCTAAATTTTGTGTGATGCTTAGAAAAGCCTTCAAGTTTGTAAAAATTTTACCCACATTTTTATTTTCTCTAGAGTTTTTACAGATTTTACTCTTCACATTTAAATAATAAATAATAATGGGTTATCTTTTAGTGTAAGGATTTGGGTAGAGATCAAGCTTTATATGTTTCCAAATGGGTAACTAGCTGTTTTAATAGCATTTATTGAAAAATCCATCTTTTCCCCAAGAATCTAAAATTCATCTTTATATTATACTCGACGTTTATGTTCTTTGGGTCTGTCTCTGGATGCTATTCCTTTTCATTCGTCTCTTGCTCTGTTCCTAAACCAATACCAGACTATTTGAATTACCTCAGTTTTATAGTTGCTTTGATAATGCGTTAAGTCAAATCCTACCCACCCCCTACCCCACCCCACCTCACCCCACCCATCTGTCCCCTCTTTTCTTTTTCAAGAGCACATTGTAATTTTTTTAGTTAATGCATTTCTAAAGTGGCTTTACTTAATACCTCTTTTCTTTACCAACTAGAATGAATTCTTCCACTTTAAAAAAATAGTATCCAAAGAGTAAACTTTAGTGCTGTTCATTCTAGGGAAGCAGGGCAGACCATGCCAGTTTCTTAGACAGTGTCGTTTTGTTCTTCAGAGCTTCGGTTGAGAAATGATGTGGTCGCTGGTGCTTTAGCTCCCTCTAGCACACACCCCTCGGCCAAATGGAAAAGCCCCTTTGACATCTGAGCACCAAGATCTCGGGAATCTTGGCCATGTCTGCAAACAAGATCTAGTCGAAAGCTTAATTACATGGTCTAGGACATATTCCAAGTGAGGTATTACTATCCCATTCTGAGCTGCTATGACCATCCCATTCAAAAAAAAAAAAAAAAGAGCCAAGGAAGGTCTTTTTAAAAGCAGCTGAAAGAGTTATAAACACTGGTTAACCCATCAATCCCTGAATTTTTTAAATTCCCATTTTTATATGCACAGATATGTTGACCTTGATTTTTAAAAAACCAAACTATGCATATACATATAAACATAAACGACTTTCAACTGGGTTCACTACTAAGAAATAGTTGTGGTTCATCTTCTAATTTTCCCTTAAACAACAAATGCCTTTGAAAAGTGACCTGTACTCTCTGGTACCACGTCGTCTTCACTTGTTTCTGTCCCCGACTTCCCCTACATCCTCAGGTGGATCTTCTGGCTCTAAAAGCAGGTTTAGTAAAACAGCTCCCTTACAGTGGAATCTCTTTTGTGCTTACCAAAACTTTTTCTTAAGTGTAAGTTTCCTTTATCTTGCTCCAAACCTATCCATTGAGACTTTCTTCCAAAGTTTGCCAAATCTCACTTTGCACTTCTTCCTTCTCCTCCGTTTGCTCTTATCACTCTGTGTTTTCTTCTGATCAGATTCTTCTTTCACTTCAGTAAGTACCTTTGGGAAACCTTGCTCAGCCCAGGCGCTCTCCTCCCCTCCCTTCTGCTCTGTTCCCCTCCTCGCCTCTCCCCTCCCTTTTGCCTCCTTTTCCCTTTCCCTCTTCCTCTTGGCAGTAGAGAGCATTCACGAAGGCCGTGTACAAAGGGGTTGAAGGGCCAAGAGCTGCAGAAAAAGAGAATCAGAGAGCAGACAGACGGAAGAAAGAGGAGTCCAGCGGCCACACGACCGCAGAGAGAGGAGGAGGTGAGAACTGCTTCACACCTCAGGGTGCCTCAGTCCTCCCAGTCCTTCCTGAGGACTTGTTACTCTAGGGCTTCTTACTCGGGCTTCTTACTCTAGGGTTCCATGAGATCCCCTCATCTCCTCTCAATAAATCTCTCCCTGTGCATTTAAGTTCGTTGAAGAGGCTCTTGCTTCTTGCATCCCCTAAGAGTGAGGCAACACCCCTATCTTTGAAACACAGTCCTGGGTATTTTCCTTTTCCCCACATAAAATCCTAATCGATTGGAGAATTTAGAAAGTAACACTCTCACCACCTTTGAACTGATGACTCCTGAATATACAAAGGTGGGGTGAAAGTAGGTTTATAGTTGTTCATGTGAAAAATAGTACAATAATTAATAAATAATAATACAAGAAAATGTGTTTTGCATACTCTCACAACTGTAAACCTACTTTTGCCCCACACTGTATGTCTCTAAATTATTAAGTTTCGTTGTTTTCCAGAGGAATTTTCCAAAGGATGAGATAATTTACTGAAGTAGGGAAGAGTGTGAGCTCTGGGGTCAGACTACCTAAGTAACCCATCTTTCCCATCTGTAAAATGGGAACAATTGGAATACCTACCTTATAGGGGTTTCTGAGAATTGGATGAGGTCGTGCATAGAAAGCTCCTAGAACAGTGCTCGACACATTGTACACCTGCTGAAAATATTGCTGTTTTTATTTATAGCAACACATTTCATCTTGGTTTTCCAAAAGGATTTGAACACATCAATCTCAGGACCTCCCACCTTCCTGCCAAAGAGAATACAACTGCAGAACTCCCTGGCCCTGTCACGGGCTCCTCCACTGGCCTCGGGTCTGTCAGACTTCAGCGCCTGTGCTTATCCCATTAGACTGGAAGTTCCCAAATGTGACTGCGCCTCAGATCCCATCGATATTGAATCAGAATCTTCCAGAATGGGACTCGGGAATCTGTAATTTAGAAAACTGCTCAGTTAATTCTAATAATGGACCTAACCATTGAATAAGAGCTTGGGGAACTACTGTGGATTACACTACTTTTACTCACTAACTTTATTTCTAAAATGGTGCAGTAAAATAACAATGATATTTTCTATCATTGTTAGTCTAATATATATTGAATTTTTACTGTGTGCCAGGCACTGTGCTAAGGGCTTTCTATTATTTCATTTAATTCTCACAACAATCCTGTGAAATAGATACTAGCATATTCTCATATTATATACGAGTAAACTCAGGTACAAAGAGGTTAAATTAGTTGATAAAAGTCATCTCACCTAGCAAGTGTGGAGAGCAAGCACATTGTTTGCTGGGGTTAATGTGAAGATTATATTAGTTAATATACTTAAAGCTGACACACAGTGGGTGCTCAATGCATGTTCCCTTTTCCCTTCATTTTGTCCATATGATTCTATTCATACCCAGTGAATTTTATATTGAGGACAATATTATGACCTTTAACAGTGCCTGGAGAATTAAAAATTTAATATTCTGGAAGGTAGACATAAAGGGGTATTAAGTATCAATGGAAGATGAAGATTTTGGGGTATTTCTAACGGAGAGAAATACAAGAGAAAGTGTCATTTATACGTGGAAGGACAGCTGCACGTGAGCGGAAATAGCAGTGTGACCACTGAGGTCACAGGGTTATTGTGAGGATAGGAAAAGAGGAAAACCGAGGTATGAGGATAGAACCACATCATCTCAGCGGCGCAAAGGCTCACACAGACGCCTATTCCAGCCCCACCCCTGCCACACGGTCCTCCAGTTCTCACTTGGACACTTTCCATGACAAGAAACTTAACTTCTTAAGGCAGAAGAGGCTCTAGTTGTTAGAAAATTCTTCATATTTATTCATTCTAGGATTTCTACCTACAGGTCCCCTTTAAACCCCTTTAGGACCCTAAAGAATAAGTCTAGCTTCTATTTGACAATCCCTCAAATATATAAAGACAGTTACCTCGTACCCCCTGGGGCAAGAGCTTCTGCTTCCTTTCACCTTTCCTCATACGACAGGCATAGTCCCCAGTCTCTTCACACCCCTCTCTCTGTGCATGCAGAAAGTTTTTGCTTGCCACACCCTAGCTGGAGACAACATTCCACGTGCATAATGACCAGCACTGGGCAGCACTGCAACACCCATCTTGTGTCATGTTCCATTGTATCGACACAGGCTAAGACAGCCTTTGTTCATTTGGGCAGCCACATTTCGCTGAGGACTCAGACTGAGGTGTCTGTCACCTGAGATCCATTTTAGTCTTGCTCTTACATTA
>PVKM010051018.1:0-10565 GCA_004027735.1 Carollia perspicillata
GATAGACTGAACTCCATTTCTGCCAAGATGTGGCTCTTGGGCCTGAGCCCTGGCTGGTGACCAGCTCAGAATCCTTGTGACTCAGGCACCATTAAACTACTACCCAATTAACCTTCTTTAGGAGGCCAAACCCAACCTGACACAGGCTCCCCAATGTCCTTGGAGTGAAGATCCCTGGACAGGGTTCTGGGGTGATCTCTGTAAGAATTGCAGGGGGCTCCTCAGAGCAGGCTTTGACAGAGCCCTGCAGGGCTGTTCTCAGGGTCAAGGTCATAGGGAGGAGCTCAGGGCTGCACTTAGTCTGGTCTCCCTTTGTCGAGTTACTCTCATCAGACTGATCTTCAGCCTGCAGTGACTATCTGCAGGTCTGGAATTAGGGAAGGGACCTGAGATCTCAGGAAGTTTGTCTCCACTGTGTGTGTCCTGCACTAAATGCTCAACCCCATCCTGGGACGTGATGCAGAGGGGGATGGAGGCCGAGTCCAGGGCTGCCAGTCCTGTGTGTGAAGTAGAATCCACCCCACCCGACACCCAGAGGGAAGAGAGCAATCACTCACGGTACACATTAAGCCGTCCGAATCCTATTTCTTTTTTTGAATTCTGAAGGAGGGCCACTACGGTGTAGATGCCTGTGTCCTCCATGGTGACCTTCTTTAATAGCAAGGAGCCCTCTGTGTATATTATCTCTCGTCCAGTGTATAAAGGCCCTTTTGCAAATGCTCTTACGGTTACTGAAACCGATACAATTCTACGACTGGAGTTTTCTCCTTCCCCCCTGTACCACCTGTAGGCTATAGCATCAGGAGGTTTGTTGCGGAGACGTAGGCCCACATCCTTCCCTTCAGCAACATCGGTGGACACAATAGCAAATTGTGCGGTGGCGGGCGGGCCCCAGAAGTTTAATAGTGAGACTAGAAAAGAAGAAAAAAGTTACTCAATATTTGGACCTATGGATTGGAAGAGAAGATGAGGCCATGGATCCTGAGTAAGTGTCTTCAACTCTCAGCCTTGGTCTGCGTGTGAGGGTGTGTCTCCGATGGCCAAGGTCAGCGTCATGGACACCATTACTTCAGCACCTCTGAACTGGTTCTGTTTTCTTTTTCAAATATGATTCTCTAGGTGTTTGTCTCACTCACCCACTCACTGCCTGCAGACCCCTGCGGACACTCAGGAGTGTCTCTGAAAGACACCTGTGCTGACCCCCTTCTCTGAACTCTCTCTGTTGTCATTTTCTGGCCTCGCCCTGCTCTTCTTGTTTATAGCTCTTGTGGGTACCTGACATCCCACCTAGACTTTCCTTGTCTCTCTCTTCACTAGAACATAGCTCCATGTGAGCAGGGCCTTGTCTGATCTTATTGGACCTCTAGTGACTGCAAAAGGCTGCAAATACCTGTGGGTAAAGAAGCAAGTTTTCCCGGGGCCCTGCATATCCTGCAGTGTATTTGACCGTTTCCGAGGCTGGCGGTAAAGACAACGTCTAGCACCCTTGATTATGTTTTTTTTTTGGTGTTTACTGACATAAATCATTATCATTATTATCAGTTCTCCTAATTCAATACTCAGTGATGAATAACAGGAAATGAACAGCAACTGAGGTTTTCCTGCCTCTCACCATTTCCAGGTTATGAGATTTTCCTCTTGCTGAGCCCCCTTCCCCACCCTACTCTGCTCCTTGTCCTTCACCCTCAGGTCCAGACAGAAGCCTTCCCTCATTTCTCAGAGCACTGGTCTCTCCAGCAGATCCCAGCTAGTCTCTGTGTCAGATCCTTAGTCTACTACCCCAAGGAATTGTCTCCTACTTACCAACCAGCAGGAGCCCTTGCCAGTGGACAAGTCCTCTGTGGGTAGAGACTGAAGGGGACCCCATGGTGTCTGCTGTCTTCTCTGTGACTGTGTCTTTGAGGAAAGCCTGAGTTTCTGTGAGACCCACAGGTCCCTCTGTCCAGAATGGTGCAATCTGCTGTGTGTCCTACCTGTGCGCTGGGCTTTATTCAGGGGTAAGATTACGATTCTTGTCATGTGGGCTGGGGGCGGAGTTGGTTCCTAAAACCCTCCCACTCCCTGACCTCATTTTTGCCACCACTGTCCCTTCTTACCAGTTTACTGTCCTTCGATATTTTGGTTCCCTGGGGACTGTGGAGGCCTTTGAACACCACACGCACACACAGGCACACACATGAACTCACATACAATTCACACACACACACACATATATATATATACACAACACTAGCCCACACTCACATGCTGTGTTTGGAAAAACACAAGCCTGGGGTGTCTGAGTTTTGGGGTTTCCCCACTGCTTCCTGTCAGGTGAACAGCAGCCTCTCCCACAGTCTCATTTTCACATTCGACTTTCCCCTTCAGAGCAGGAGTTCTTGGGCTGCTTCAGAAACACCTGTCAGAGGGATGGCACTTGTCCTGTGCATTGAATCACCTGTGAAACTTAGTGAACATCACAACGCCCAGGTGACACCTTAAAAATGCAGCTTCAGCTGCTGCCCAGCTGCTGCGGGTGCCCGTTCAAAATGAGGTCTCCTGAGAGAGCAGAACCACCTCCCCTGTTCTTCCATGCACAGGGGAAGTCTCCAGGTTAAACTGCAGGTTCCGACTGGGCAGGGGGAGGTGGGTCAGAGACTCTGCATCTGACAGGCTCTCAGGAGAGGCTGATCCTACTGGCCGGTGGGGCTCACTGACAACAGCAAGGCTGATGGGGACACATATGTCCTGAGAGGATGACCTACTCGCCCTAGCGCTGGCCTCTGCTGTTTCTTGGTCTTGGGTCTGTCAGCACCACACAGAGAGCCCCAGTGTGTCCCCAAAAATGGGGGCGATTTCTGTTTGTGACACAAAAACCCAGCTGGGAATCCAGGCTGCTTCGTGTTCTCAGATGCTCTGAGGTTTTATTTCCTCCCATCGCAAAGATGACTCTGGGGGTGAGAAGGGGTCAAGCTTGGTGATACTTTCAGAGGGGACCCTTCTTCTATCTCAGGTGTCACCAGCCTGGCTTCTGCTTCCGGAGGACAGAGACCCAGGACCAGGAGTTTGCTAGAACCTTCAATTTTTGGGTGTGAAGGAGGACGTGTCCTGCATGTCCCAGGAAGGAAGGACTGTGGTGCAAGGTCAGGTGCCTGTGGGCTTCCTGGTCATGGAGGGAGAGGTTGAGGTGGACCTTTCCCCTCCGTGTCTGTTTGTGGGGTCTGTCCCTGTGCTCCCTGAGTGTTGGGACAGCCTCTGAGTTCTGCCTGGGAGGCTTTCATGTGGTCACCAGACTTGCCCATGGGTGGTGTCAGGCTTGGGGTAGAGAGCAGAACAGAAACCCCTGAGTGAGGAGGTGCTCCCAGGTTCTATAAAAATAAAAAAAGTCCAGATTTGCGGAGCAATTTGGTGAGTTTATCTGAGCCAACCTGACATCATATCAGCAAGATCTCATACTCCGCAAAGAATGGCAGTTGTATTTTTTCTTTAAAAAATTATATTTTATTGATTATGCTATCACAGTTGTCCTGATTTTTCTTCTTTTGCCCTCCTTCCACAGGCACCCCCCCACTCCCTCAGACAATCCCCCACCGTTGTTCAAGTCCATGGGTCATGTGCATAAATTCTTTTGCTACTCCTTTTCCTATAAGGTGCTTTACTTCTACATGGCTACTTTGTAACCACCTACTTGTACATCTTAATCCCCTCACCTCTTCACCCATTCCAGCTCCCAACGGGCAACCATCAAAATGCTCTCTGCATACATTATAATCAAAGGAGAAGATGAAAAAAGTTACATGAAATCCACCAGGAGGTGAGAAAAAGCATAATGGGGAAATCTCCAGAATTAGATGAAAGTTAAAATGGAAAAACCCATACTTTTTTTTTTACATCCATGAGTACAGAAAACTAACATTTACAGGACAGAGAGAGGGTGTGCAGGGGACCAGTCTCTGGGGTCCTGTACACTGTTCCCAGACTCTATGCCTTCCAATGGTCTAGCAAAGAAGATCACTCAGATGTATTAAAGTTATGCTCTTTAAGATGCATAAAAACAGGGGTCAGGGCTCACTTAGGGTAAAGACCGACCTTTGCTAAGGAAGGTAGAGGCCTGGGAGGTGATGACCTACCATCACCTGCCCAGTTAGAAATTTCTGACCAGAGTATTGTGTTGTTGTTTGCTCCCTGAGGTTGCCAGGCCTGCCATGTGGCCCCCTGAGCTTGTCAGTGTTACCGCACAGCCCCGTTTTGTTAACAGTCTCTAGAAGTAGCAGGTGGGACAGAGCAGGCAGGAGGGAGGGTCTGAGAAAAGCCTGCTGAAGCAGGGGATGAAAATCGGATTCCTCCATCTTCTTAGCCAAAGCCAGGTAGGTTCACAGGAGAATTTCCTGTTTTGTCTGAGTGTCTCAGTGTTTCCCCCTGGAGGTCAAGAGTAGATCTGTGGCCAATGTGCTACACAGGGATGCTGACTAGTGCAGGGTGAGCCTAGTAAGAGAGGTCAGGCATTGTCCCCAGTATTAAGGAGTCCAGTGTCAGGAGAACTGTCCCACCAAAGAACCGTCCTACCAGACAGAGCTCTCTGCTTTCAACCATTGAAAGGAAGGGCCTGGTGAAGGTTCTCCTGAGGCTGTTGGGAGAAGGTGCTGGCTTGGAAGTTTGATCCCCAAAACGTATTATGATCCCCAAAACGTCCAACACAGCATAGGGGCTTTGAATATAAGTCATCTGTGTCCCTGTCTGTCATCTGCTCTAGGCCTCCTCCCAGGGCCCAGGAGCTGGAGCAGCTCCACGTGACGACTCAACCAGGAGACCCTGTGTGTCCTTCTGTTAGGGGAGGGAGGTTCTTGTGAGGCCCTCAGCCCCTCTGAGATGGAAGCGACCACAGATTTGGGTCCTCCTGTCCCATCCTGTACAAGAACTTTCCTTGTTCCCTAGGATACTGTAAACTGGTGAGATATCTTCAGAAATAACAGGCAGGTGTTTCACAGACCAGAGAGTCTGGGGAAGAAAACTCATCCCCTTGATGTCTTTAAAATCAGGGTGTGCTCCTTCCTTCCTGGGCAGTAACTGTCTCAACTACCAGGGGATGAGGATCCAGAGTTTCTGTCAGGTCAGGTCTCTGTGAGAACAGGAAAAACAGGCCTGGGTGATGAGACTTAACTCACAGGGAGGGTCTCTGAAGGACTGTGCTTTTCTAGGAATGAAGTGTGGCCCCACCTTTCACTGTTAGGAGGTTTTTTTTCCTGCTTTCTGAATGTGAGGAGAGCAAGGACCTGACCCTCGGATGACCCCTAGTGTGCAGTGACTTCCTCCCACGCTGACACCAATGCCTTTATGTTTATAAGAAACTTGCTTTGACTGCAGATGTCACAGAGTGCCAGGCTGCCCTTGCGTGGTCTTCCTTATCAATTTAATGAGTGCTCATGGAACATCTGTAATACGTCAGGCTCTTGGCAGGGCCCTGGGAGCTCCAAAGAGAACAAGACAACTGTGGGCCCTGTGCTCATCTGTTTACCTTGTAACAGCGACCGGCTCTCAGATGAATCATGGCTGTAAGGAATTAGCCATAAACAAGTGAAGGGTCATAAAGGAAAACTTCTGGAGCTTTTAAAGCCCGTACTGGAGTCTCAGCTGGACTGGGGGGTCCCAGAGAGCCCTTCTGAGAAAGTGACCTCTTGGCTGAGACATGAAGAGTCAGTGGCCATTTATCCCTTGAAGTCCAGAGGGGGTATGGAAAACCCTTCTGCAGAGGACTGACCTTCGGTGGGCTGACGCTTGGCTGGCTGGAGGAGCAGACGCAGCCCACTGTGGGGAGGTTGGAGAGTTAGAAAGACTGTGTAATGATTGATGCTGATAAGGTTGGTCCCTGTTGGGCTTTGAGTGCTGCTGACCTAAGATCGGCAGCCCCTAGGAGAGGCTTCAGGCTATGGAGTACCTCTGTCACCAGAAAAATGTGCAAGGAAAACTCATGTGACAGGTCTTTATTGAGTTTTGTAGTTTTTATTCAGCTTCTGTATGAAGCAATACTTCCTATGTGTATATTTAATTTTAGCATATATTGAGTTATAGTTGGATGTAAGGTTAATATATTGAAAGTATACAATGTATTGAGTTCTTCCAGAGGCATATGCCAGAGAAGCTGTCACGATGAGGATAATGACCATGTTCCTTACTCTCAGAGCCTCTTCACGCCCTCTTGTGATCTCTTCATTCTGCCCCACCTTCTTCCCCAGTGCTAAGGAAACTCTCATCTGATTTCTGTCATCATAGATTCATTTTCATGTTCAAGAATTTTCAAACTGTGAACCATACAGTATGTAATTTTGGGTGGAGTTTTGCTTCTTGACTGAAAAAGATGATTTTGACATAGTTCTTTCTTTGGATGCTTTAGTTCTCTCTCATTCCAGGGATGCAGTAAGTTTGTTTTTCCATTCACCCCTTCGTGGACATTTGTGTTGTTTCCAATTTTGGGCTGTTTACAAGTAAACTGGTCATGAACAATTTGTGCAGAAACATCTTCAACACAAAGAATCCGTGCTTGTAAAACCACCAAATAGCTAGAGAAATGATAAGTGAGGAAGCAACCCCTGGAAGTCTGGTCTCAAGGTTGCACAGCCACAGCCCCACCCAGAGGGACAGAAACACCTGCTTCTCCACATAAACCTGTGTCTGCCACAGCCCACCCATCAGTCACCACAGCAGTAGAAACAATGGCCCTGTTTCCCTTCCAGCTTCTGAATTAAACACAAGTGCACCTCAGAGGCTGAGTTCAATTCACATAAGGATTTTCAATCACTAGGACCAGGGGGAACTTAGTATGTAAAATTTCAGTTCCTCAGATATAGAAGGAAACCTAAAAAAGAATGGAGCACAGATGACAAGTGCCAACAGACCACACACGGCATGTCTGACTGCACCTGCAGGCCATCTGCCTCTGGGAGTGACCCCACCTCGAGAAGCCTCAGGTCTCTCATGCGATGTCCTAAAAAGACGTGTGGTCTTCTTTCCTGGATGTTAGAAAGGAGCACTAAAACCTTTGGAATGTTCTAAGTGACGAGGGTGGTAAGAATGTCTTTTTCACAATGAGGCAACTCTTGGCAGGCCTCTGGGTGGTTGCAGACAGAGACAGGTCAGCAGAGAGAGCAAGTCTTGACCAGAGGCCTGGAATTCCAGCTTGGAGTTCCAAGGTTGTACGAGTCTATTGGAGTCTAACTTGACAATTGCTGGAGTCCAAGTCTCGATGGATTGAGACAACACTCCAGACAACGGCAGGTTTGCACCTCATTCTGCACAGTGCAGTCCGAGCCAGAGGCCCGAGGGGTTCCGTGAACTCCACTGGCAATCGATTAAGGAGGTGGGAGAAAGCATAGTGCCATGATCTCTGACATCTGAGTAGAAAGTAAAACAGATACATACTTTTTTTAATGTTAGGTCGGTACAGGATGGTTGGCAGTTAGTAATAAACATGGTAAGAATAACGATGGGGAGTTTTGTGGTCTCTGCTCTGGTGCAGTGTGGGGCCTGGGGAAAAGAAATTTCCCTGACATTTTAAAGGTATGTTAGAGAAGATGCAAAAAGACAATGAACATGCTCAGCTAAGGTAAAGATTGACCTTTGTCAGGAAAGGTACTGGCCTCGGATGTGACTACCCACTATGAGTCACTTTGGGTTAAAAGCTTTAATTTCAGGCCATCCCATGTGGTTACTTTGGGTCTCTGAGTTTGTAAGTCCCACCATGCAGGCCTCCCCTGAGCTTGGCAGGTTTATCAGGTGGCCACTTTTTTGTCCACACTTCCCCTTCTTAGTCATACATCAATCTAAAGAATACACAGATGGCCAATCTTTTGGTTAGACAATATTGTCTCAAGTGCCAGGAAGGGATTCTTAGGAAGCCTTAGTGGCAGCATTTGACTTGCTGAAGGATAAACCATCGGTGATGCAGCAAGGCCTTCACCTTGGATGGAAGTCAAAGCCGAGTGTTCTGAAAAGAGAAAAGCAGATAAATGGGAGGCAGTCGGTCCCACAGGCCTTTATTGGAAAAACACTCTGGGTCACTTCTAACCTATAAGCTGTCATCACCTAGGTTTTCCTGTCTCATGTCTCTGTGTTTTGTATCTTGTATAACACTTACTTACAGTTTGAGGGCACATTATATCAACTTCTTCAGTTTTTAATAATCTGACCATAAGATGGATTCTCATTTATTATGGACCACTTATCTTTAATAATTAATTATTCATTATTAATCTGATTTTTGCTAGTTGTACACTTGGAAGCTGTCACCTTAAGATTTATTTGGGGGCCAGGCTGTAAGAATGCAATGCTGTAAAGTACAGTTATTATCTGAAAGTTCCACAGGTGAGGACAGTAAGAGTTTCATCAGTACATTTCCTCTGCTTCAGCAGCAGGTATGGAGGGCTGTGTTTTATAGCCACTTCAGCCTCCATTTGTATTAATACACTTAGTGGGCCTTGTTGAGTTAGGGGGTAAGGACATTCAAATAATTAGATTCTAGCATTTATTCATGGAAGTCCTTTCTTAATAATTTTGTTCCAGGAACGTTCTATAACTTTCCTTGATTTTCTTAGTTTGTCTCTTTTTACTCATTCAGAAACAACCAACTTATAAGGATAAGCTACACACTTTTTACCTCTCTTAAAATACATACATCCCTTTTCTTCCTTTTGCAGTTGCATTTCTTCTAAATTTCAAAATGTTACCAGAAAGGGGTCCAGGCCCAGGGCAGGTTTGCCGAAGGGTAGCCATTAGTGCATGGATTCTTGACTCTGTGCAGGAAGAATTTCTCAAAAGAAGCCCAAGTGATTCTGAGCATTTACGTATTAAAGCTGGGACCCTGAGACATGGATGGGCTTAGAATAGAAAGAGTAGCAGAAGACAGACTGGGTGGGGCTGCTGTGGCTCTCTTACAACACTATGGGAAAGATGTGAGACTAGGAGGGGCTGCTCTCAGCTTACTGCAGAATCACAGGAAAAAGGGGGGCCCTTGGGAACAAGTTCAGGAGGTTTGCCTAGGACAAGATGCCAATGCCCATTGCTCCCCTGGTTGTAAGCTTCATGAGGACCCCTTTGAGTTTAGGAGAAAAAAATTTTACTTGCAAAGGAGATTTCAGTGGGCATGCCTCCCACTGAACCCATTCTGGCTTCTTTGTCTCAAGGAGTTTTATGTGCTTTTATAAGCTCACAATTTTAGGTGAGGTCTCAGGGAAGATCTGAATAAAATATTCATCAGCTTTTTCAGATGTACCTTTTCAGGGTCATGGTCTCCACTAACTGTTTGGTGCCAGGGCAGAAGTTCCGAAGTACATGACTAGTGATTTGCCAAGTAGGGGAAAGACCACCCTGTAGACGAGGTCCAGCAGTATTTGACTGTAAATCTCTTGTCAAGACATGTTCACAGCTTCCTACTAGCCTACCTCAAAAAGAGGAACCATAAAATGAGTACTTTTGGTAATACAAAAGTTGTTGTATATACTTTTAGAAATTAAATACCACAGATATAGAACAGATATAGAACAAAATATTTCACAGATATAGAACAAACATTTCAAAAGTTTATATGGAGCCATAAATGGCCCTGAATGGCCTCAGCAATTTTGAGAAAGAAGAACCAAGCAGGAGGGATCACAATATCTGGTATCAAACTATATTATAAGGCTATGGCAATCAAAACAGTCTGGCTTAAGAACAAACATGTAATCAATTGAAAAGAAGAGAGAGCCCAGAAATAAACCCAAGTCTCTATGGTCAATTATATTCAACAAAGGGGGCAGAAGCATAAAATGGAGGAGAAATAGTCTCTTCAATAAATGGTGTTGGGAGAGTTGGACAGCTACATGCTAAAAAAATGAAACTCGATCACCAACTCACACCACACACAAAACTAAATCCAAAATGGATAAAAGACTTAAATATAAGTTGCAACACCATAAAAGTCCTAGAGGAGAACATAGTCAGAAAAATATCAGATATTCCATGTAGTAGTATTTTCACTGATATGTCCCCTAGAGCAAGGGACATAAAGGAAAGAATAAATGAAAGGTACTTCATCAAAATAAAAAGCTTCTGTACAGCTAAAGAAAATATCAGCAAAGTGTAAAGGGAACCAAATGTATAGGAAAATATATTTACAAATTGTACCTCAGACAAGGGTTTCATCTCCAAAATATATAAAGAACTCACACAACTTCTCTCCAGGAAAACAAACAACCCAATTAAAAAAATGGGCAAAGGACCTGAACAGACACTTCTCCAAGGAGGACATACAGAGGACCCAGAGGCATATGAAAGGAGGCTGAGAATTACTAGTCATCAGAGAGATGAAAATTGAAACCACAATGAAATACCAGTTCACACCAGTAAGAATGGCCATCATAAACAAATCAACAAACAGTAAGTGCTGGTGAGGTTGTGGAGAAAAGGGAACCCTAGTACACTGTTGGTGGGAATGCAGACTGGTGCAGCCACTGTGGGAAACAGTTGCCTTTTGACAACTCCACTGCTGAGTCTACACCCTTAGTATCCTGAAACACCAATTCAAAAGAACCTATGCACCCCAATGTTCAAAG
>PVKM010051019.1:0-10569 GCA_004027735.1 Carollia perspicillata
AAAAAAATCTACTCTGCAAATCTCTGTCTTTTAATTGCTGTATTTAGTCTATTTATCTTTAATATAATTAGCGACGTGATAGTTCTTCAGTCTGCCATTATATTCTTCGTTTCTTTTGTTTTTCATTTTTTCTGTTTCCTTTGTTTTGCATTCCTATGGATTACTTGCACATTTCTTAGAATTTCATTTTGGTGTATATTTGTTTGTATATTTCAGTGGTGACTTTAGATATTGCCTTATACATACATAACTTATTACAGTCAATTAGTGTTGGTATTTTACCAGTTCGAACAGAGTCTAGAAACTACTTCCATTTAAGTCCCTTTCCCCACACCTGTTTATAATTATCTTAAATATTTCCTCAACATATATTGAGAACCACATCAGAAAATTTAATAATTTTTGCTTCAACCATCAAATATAAATTAGTAAACTCAAGGGTGGGGGAAAGAAAAGCCTATTCTACTTACCCATACTTTGCTCTTTTCATTTTTTTTTCAAGATGTTCCAAGATTTTTCTGTAGGTAAGGTATTATTTCTCACTGCTTTCAAGATTTTTTCTTTGTCTTTAGTTTTCAGCACTTTGAGTGTGTCTTATATAGATTTCCTTGGGTTTACTTTATTTAAGGATCTTGAGCTTATGGGTTTACGTCTTTTGCCAACCTTGGGAGTGGATTTATATACATATTATATATGTATTATCCACTTTCTTTCTGATCCACATATATGATTTATATACATATTATACATTATTATATATACATATGGTTCAGAAAGAAAGTATATATATTATGTGTTTGCTGCTCTGACAAAAAATAGGTATAACTTTGATTCATTCACACCAGATGGCTATTGTTTTATTGGCTGTTGTCATTTTTTTACTTAACAATCTAAGGGAAAAGAGTACCCTGACTAAAACGTTTTAAAAATTCTTGTGGCACACTGGTTGAAAGTCACTGATTTAAGGGAAGGAAAAAGAGTGTGTCTAATTTACATATGCTTGGAGTTTTTTCCTGAATCCACCTAGGGCATGTGAATAACTTCCCTAATCCAGTGTCTACGTGAGTCTGCTGTATTTTCTATTAATGTGACCTAAATTGTCTCTCAGCAGAGCTTTCATCCTAAGCCTTTTCTTTAGACTTTTATTGATCATCTACTACATAGAGTTTTATTAATTGTCCACTACATATTGATCCCTACTGCATACGCTAAGGGTATGGGTGTAATTAAATAGAGTGTAAGGGTACGTAGACACACATACACATAATTGCAAATGATATAAACAAAAAACCCCTGAGATTACAGAAAACGAGCAATTAGTTTTTAGGGGGGAAGGCAAAGATGAACAACCTCTAATAAAAAGCAACTGAATTAATCTTTAAAAGCGTGATTTAATCAAATGGCTCTAAATACATATTTATTAAATTAAGGAATATAGTAGCGAGGAGGATTTAAAGAACACCTCTTACTGTACCCCCGGCTCTAAGGAAGAACTTCACAGCTAAGGGTAGTCCCAGATATTTTCAGTTTGCTCAGATATATGGTAAATATTTTGCCTGAAACAAAAGTTAGAATGGGTGATGTGAGGAAAGTAGAGAAAATCTTAAATTACTACTTCTCCAGGAAATCTAGGATGTGTATTTATATCATCCTTATCATACTTTGTTCATGGAAGTGCAAAGTGATCTTCTTACCTCTCCATATCTGTCAGCTGGTTAACTGCTGACAGGGTAAGGTACGAAAGTATTGACAATGTAAAAGTAGCCTTTTTGTAGGGTGAATAATCCTAAAGGAAACAAAAGAATTCCACTTTTGAATGTTCTTATTCTCAACTGGGGAACCTGGCCTGCCGCCCAGGCATATGCCATGACTAGGAATCGAACTCATGACCTTTCAGTTCACGGGCTGGCACTCAACCCAGTGAGCCACACCAGCCAGGGCTGCTGGGTATTTATTTTAACATGGAAAATATAAGGTAAGGAAGGCCAATAAAGCATAAGATGTTTATTCTGGTGTTTTTATTTTATTGAGGACATGAGCAAATGTTGGAAAAAATAAATATAAGAAACCCAGGACTTTTTTGTAACATAAATTGTATACTCTGAAAAAAAATTAGTTGCTGTAAAAAGCATTGGACTTCCCTCGCTAACCTTGGACATGACTCTGAACTCTCTTAACCCAAATTTCATCACTCAACTAATGATAATAATGTTAATTCCCCATGGTTTAGAGAGATTACCTGAAATATGTGTGGAAGACCATGTAAGCCATTGCACTGCACAGCTGCACACAAACAACAAGGTTAACCTGACCTGAGCCCGCAGAGCGCAGGGGGCAGGAGTGCAGTCTCTGGGTCACACGGCCTGGTGTTGCGTCCTGACCGCGCCATCAGTCACTTCCAGCGTCTCAGGCAGACCACTTCACTTCCTAAAGCTTCATTTTCTTCTTCAGTAAAATGGAGATAGTAACAAAGTTTACATCACAGTATTGTATTAAAGAATACATGTGAAGCACAATGCATGTCATAAAGTAATATTGTAGCAGTAATTGTCCTTTAGAACAAAAATACTAACGGCAAACATGCTCTTCATCTCTTATTCTTATGAAGGAATCAAATGGAACTGGGTGATCTAACAAAGTTATAATGGAAGAGAATCTGATTAAAGCTTTTATCTAGTTTAAGATCATCTATTTTAATATTAAGTAGTTAAAATGAACAGTAGCAGATTCATTAGGAAAGGGTCACAGTGATCTAACTAAATAAATACTTTAAATTATTAAATGGCAAACATAAACAAGGTCAAACACAAATTAGAAAAACATAAAATGTATGATGATAGTTGTAAAAATAAATAATACAAAAGATAAACATTCATTGCAGAAAATGGGCAAAGGATAGTAACAGGCAGTTCACAAAAGAAATACAAAGGATTAAAAGTACGAAAAACCACTCAATCTCAGTGGTAGTCAAAGACGTACAGACTGGTAAAGGAGAACATGCAAGTGTGGGCTGAGGGCTTGGAAAGAGGACTGCAAACTCGTGTGTTGTTGGAGAAAGTGCACAACGGCATTTTGTTTCCGAAGGGCAGTTTGACAACATAAATTGTTTAGAATGCTCATTCTTTTTAATCCAGCAAATACACTTTGAGGAATTTATTCTAGACAGGAGAAACGCACAGCATCATTTATAATAGTAAAACATTTCAAATGACCTAAATTTCTAATAGTGGACTTTGATTAAATTACCTGTGGTTATATCCTTTTACCAGAATATTATTCACCTGCTGAAATGATGACATAGCTTATTTTTTTACTGGTCGATAACTACTTGCCCACAGGAGAGCATTCGCCCATTGAAAATGATGAGTCAGTTTACCCACTTCGTCACCCCGCACACATTCAAAGACACACTCCACACTCTGCAGTGGGCGGACTTGCTGAATGATACGAAGACCCTGCTGCTCACACTCCTGCTCTGTATGCATTCACACAGAAAATTTTTTCAAACATTTTACGTGAAACATTTAAAAAGAGCACATACAGTATAATTCCATTATTTGAAATTTATGTAACAAAATACCAATATTAAAAGTATAGATTAAATATATGCATTTCCCTAGTGAGAAATTTGGATGGATATTCACGAAAATGTTTATAGTGGTTTTTCTTGGATGCTAAAATTCGGGGGGTGATTTTTACATTCTACTCCATGATTTTTGTCATTTATTTTTAATATTTATATATTACTATGAAAGAAAACTAATGCCCCAAACAGTAGATTATGTCACATTAGTGAGATGGACTTGATGAAACCGCGGGTTGGGGTTCACCACAAAATATTTTTTGTATGCTATTATGACTCCTTAACTGTAAGTTTATATTAATATAGCATTACTGTTTTTTAGAATAATTTAATTTAATTACAGGATGGAGTCAAACGATATGCAAGTGCTTCAGGAGCTGCTGTCAAAACAAGTGGTTTAGCCAGCGACTCAGTTTTAGGCTTGCAAGCATATGGCCGACAGGTAAGCGAGGGAGATGCGTGGGTATCACTTCTAGAGAGCACTGGGCAGTGGAATGCAATAGCCCAGTCATTTCACCGCAGTAGGGGTGTGTTTGTTTGAAAACGAAGCTAAAATGACAATAAAGAAGACGTGGGAAGGGAATTTCCCTGAGCCTTCAGAGAACATTAAAATTTCAGCTGGTACTGGACAATAAAGTCAAGGAAAATAATTTCTTGATACATATGAAGATTTAGGATGCAGAAGTTGAAGTGACTTTCTCATTGAGAAAGAAAGAATAAGGCTGATATAGAACAAAATAGAATCTATATAGGTTGATATATTTTGAGGTTAAGAGAGGAAAGAAGAATTGGCAAATGCTTAGTCTCAATTTTTAAAATCTTTGAATGTTCATAAAATTGGCTGGTACATGACAGTTTTTGTGTTTATATTTATATTTATAACTTGTACGTTAACATCACTTCCCTGATATTTCTTACGTCGAATGTATGTCCTTTTTTAATGATTCTATTGAAAGTGATTGCATCTTAAATAACACTAGTTCGGGAATCAGTCTTTCTGATATTCAGGAATGTCAAGAAAGTTCAGGTACCCAGCTGAGATTACTGATGGGCTATGAAGCTTTTATTGAGAGAAGAGAAATATTCAGCTTTTTGGAACCAAATATTGAAAAAGGGGGTCTAAAAGTGCATGATACCTAATAATGACACTTGGAAGTACATTCATTAACAAATGACCAGTGTGAAATTTCAGAAACACAGTATAAAAATAAAGGGAGGAATGTGGAATTAGAGATACCAGGATTCTAATTTGCACTTTGACACAGTCAGTATTACCTTGAAGACTGAAAGAAATGATTTAATTTTCTTTGACACTTTTTCTAACCACTGAAAAAAGAAAGGCAGAAGGAAAAGGATGATGATGATATTGTCATATATCTAAGATGAAGAAACTAGATGTTTTTGGAAACCAAATGCATTTTGAAAATATAAATTATTATTGTTGTTGTTTTCATTATTGCTATTTAATGTGTTGAATTAGTCTAGCAATTGGCAAAATAATAATATACTGCCATTTAGTAAGTGTGGAACGCGCCGTACATGCATTTGTTTCAGACAGGCTTTACACATGGAAGAACTGTAATTAATCCAGTGCAAAACTAGCCCCCACGAAACAGTTGCATCTTCCTAAGCACTTAAATCTATAATCATATTGAATATATAAAGCTGTCCAAATAGCTGTCAAGAAATCTATAAGGCTTTTGAGAAATTGTTTCACTGAGAAATAGTAAAGCATCATTCTCACGTCCCCCAGCCCCCTTCCAACCTAGAATGAGGAAATTTGAAATTATAGGTCAAAGCTACAGAAAAAAAGTACCTTTAATTTATCATAAATGTTCTTATTAAAATGGTTTAAGTTAGACTGACAACAATTTGTGATGCCCAGTTAAAAGGTTAAATGGGTCCTGGCCAGGTAGCTCAATTGGAAAGAGCATCGCCCTGATACACCAAAGTTGTGGGTTTGATCCCCAGTCAGGGCACGTACAAGACTCAACCAACGCATGCCCAGGTAAGTGGAACAACAGATGAGTGTTTCTCTCTCTCTCAAATCAATGGAAGAAAGGTTAAATTGGTACATTCCACTTGAGAAATTTTATATACCAGTAATTATAAATTTATGATAGGCACACATTTTATCATACGTGTTATACTGCAATAAGATGTTCAAAATTAAACCTTCAGTTTATTTTCTAGGGCAAATAGTTCTAAAATTCATTTTGAAAATTGTTTTTCTAGCCAAGCTGGTGCTACTCAAAATACATAGAAGCCTTAGAACAGGAAAGGATTCTTCTCAAAGTCCAAGAAGAACTGGAAAAGAAGTTGTTTGCAGGTACTTTTTGCTTACAGGTTGTTGTCTTCCATCACGTATTAATTTTAGGGGGCCTTGCTGAGGAGTGCTTTACTCGTTTCCTTGTTTCTCTTATTTTTGTGCAGGCGTATCATCTTTTACAAATGTTAATAAGCCTGCTGGTTCAGCTCTGTCTTTGAAAAAGAACTTACCTTCCCAGAGCATCCATAGTGAGTTTCCAGGGATAATCTATCAGTCTGTCTCAGTTCTTTCTTCCTTTTTGTTACAGTTCTGCCTTTGCCCTGGCCATTCTGAATATAAAGGGCAGGAAGAGATGAGGACTGACTCCCTCCCAACTGATCTGACCCCTCGAGTTATGAGAATTTCTCTGTGTGTGTATATGTACGTGTGTGTGAGAGAGCGAGAGAGAGTGTGAGTGTGTGTGTGTGTGTCTGGTCTCTCTCTCTTTTTTCTCTGCTGAGGAGGAACAACATACACCTAACACTTCATCCGTCTCCACAGTGACAGCATTCATGTGAGTGTGCGCCCCGCTGCCGATAGGTGTAAAGTAACTCGTAGACCGGAAGTTGACCCGTCCCAGCCATGCCCCTCTAGCCCACACACCCATGCACTTCCACAGCTGCATCCATGCACCTCAGACATAACACACACCCGATGCACAGCAAATACACAGACATGCACACCAAGCACTGACGCACCCCACCAACAAATGGATGGAGAGGAGCCCTTTGCCTCTCTTCCGAGTGGCACAGTCTGAAAAGCAAAGCCTCAGGGGAATCATTCGGTGCTTCTGTTTACTCCTTCTCTATGCCTGTCTTCCACAGGGAACATGCACGGAAGCGTGGGCTCTGGTTCAGTTTCCCAAGTTTCTCCAGGCTCCAGTTCCCCGAGATAGGAACATAAGAAGGGAACTGAAAATCTAGCCCGAGTCCTCCTCCCATGTGGATATTGATGGGCTCACTCGGTTTTGATCGGGTGCTCACGTTAGACTGGAACAATGCCCCCGTACAGGAGAATGGTGGTATAACATAGTATATGTGTGACCCACTGACCCAGGACTTGAAGGACCCAGTAAAAGTCCCCTTTCTCTGATCTCCTATATTGCAGCTTACCTTTTTAGTTCTCAAAATCCCTAGTGTTCTGCTTCTCGGGATGGTTTGGTGAGCAGATCTCTGTGTTTTGAGCCTGTTCACCTTTTTGTCTTTTGGTTTGTCCTAGCCACTGCAGCCCTCTCTCAGCCCCCATGCCTCCGACCAACCTCACGGTGCCCCCACATTCAGAGTGTGCCGGCACACCTGTTGATCCTGTCATCCTTATTGCAACCCTCTATGAGGTGTTTTGGTTTGCTTTGGGTTTATATTTTCTATAGCTACTTATGTTTTCAGCCATTTGTTTTTCTGTTCGCAGGAATTGTTTAAATCAGACGTGACTGGCATGGGAACGTGAGTGATTTTTCAATGGTCCGCAGTAGAGCAAGCCTGCCATCTAAATAAAGTTTGACTTGTTTTGCTCCCACCGTTTTAAAATTATAGCTATTCTGCACACAGGACGTACAGACTATAAAAGTTTTAAAACTTACTTAGAATCAAACTACTATCTAGGTTAGAAAAAAAAATAAAAATGTTTTGCTTATCACAGAGCTTAAGGAAGTATGCTTCTCAAGTAATTTTTTCAGCAAATATTCCTTGGGCGTCGCTGTATTTGGTTAACAGATGTATTTAGCAGGCTGTTAGGGAACTAATATTCCTAGCAATAAATTGGTCCTAAACCTAAAGGGAAGAGCTTCCCTTGCCCCATCCCATATAGTAAAATAGTGGTTCTCAAACTTTAGTGTGCGTAACCCTCACTGGTGACCTCTGCTGGCAGTGCAGAGTCCTGGGCTCACTCCTTGAGAGTCTGATTCAACAGTCCTTCAGCAGGACCCAGGAATCTCCCTCTTTAAGATAGCCTAGGTGATTCTGGTTCAGGTGTTCCACAGTCACTCTGTGATCAACAGGGTCACAAGAGAAGAGCCTTGAAAGGTAAAAGCCCTCTGGATGGAAGAAGGTGAAGGGGTCAGCCAAAGAACACAGATGCATTACCCACGGACACAGACACCAGTGTGGTGGTGGCCAGAGAAAAGGGGGTGGGGCCAGGTGGAGGTGGGCAAAGGGGGGGAAATGGGGACATCTGTAATGGTGTCAACAATAAAAATTAAGTTAAAAAAAGGTAAAAGCCCTCTTATTAACTGAAGTTACACTCATAACAGAGAGAATTCAGTCATACACATTATTTTAAAATCCTCACCCAAGGACATGCTTATTGACTTTAGAGACAGGGGAAAGAAGGGGGGGAGAGAGGGAGAGAAACATCGATGCAAGAGAGAAACCTTGATCAGTTGCCCCTCACACATGCCCTGACTGGGACCAAACCCTCAGCCCAGACACGTACCCTGACCAGAGTCAAACCTGTGAACTTTCAGTCCACGGGACATGTTCCAACCAACTGAGCCACACTGGCCAGGGCCAGTCATGCTACTTGTAACTCTCTTGGAGGGAAAGGGGAATGTGTAGGAAATGACCTTCAGCATCGCTAGCCTTCAGGACTCAGAAGCTCCGAGGACACTGGCCTGGGCCCCAGGGTTGGAAGCATCAGGCTTTAGCTCTAACACAGTCTCAGAGAGTGTTTTCAAGGTAGACACGGCCATTTCTAATTCTCTAAAGACATTTTAAAGAAGGAAAGCATCAACAGGTCCACTTTAGAGATCTTTTTTTCCCTAAAGCAGTGGTTCTTGGACACTTTTTAAAAAGCATCAGGATTCTGTAGTTTCCACTGTTCCCACACTGCCCACAACCCATTGTGACTGTGAAGTTTTTGTCTGTTTTCCATTTGTTGCCCTTGTTCTTTGTTTCATTTTTTTGTATTCCACTCTCTTTCTGCATTTTTTGTTTCAGTTGAGCATTTTATGTGATTCCATTTTCTCTCCTCTCTCAGCCTATCAAATATACTTCTTTTTAAAATTCTCTTACTGGTTGCCCTAGAGTCTGCAAGTCTGCATCGAGTAGGTTGCTTGCCTACAGTTTGTTTTGTTCTTTTTCTGGAGTTCTGTCCCTTTATTTGTGACGTGTTCTTCCTCTCCTCATCCTGGCAGCCTCCCTGTGTTTGTTTCCATGTATTAGATAGAGCTGCTCCCTCTTCTGGGCTCGGTAGAGTAGCCTAACGTAGCAGGTGTTCTGTAGGGTCCAGGGCACAGCCTCCTGGTTCATTGGAGCTGGGCACTCCAGGTGAGCTCCCTGCCCACTGTGGGCTGTATATGCTATCCTCTTGCAGATGAGCCTTGATTGCTGTTGGCACATCAATCGGAGGGATTTTCCCCCAGGCCGATTGGCTATAGGAACTTAGTGCGACCACTCTGAAGGATCAGCTGTGCAAGGGCCCGTCCCACAAAGCAGGACTTACTTCATCAGGGCTCCGGTGCCTGCTGAGCCCACCCCTTGAGTGTGTTACTTGTGGAGGTGGTTGTGTGATGCTTTGACATGGTCTGAAGCTGTCCACCAGGGACCCTGGCTTTGGGGCTTCCCACGGGGTACAGGTCAAGGTCAGCTACTGTCTGTGTTCTGCCCGGGACCACTTGGAATGAGCTACAGAGCAATCTGCAGATGGCTTCTACTTGTGCTGGGCTTGGAAGTGCCCAGGAAAGGCCAAGCTGTGAAGCAAGGCTAGTCGTCACTAGTGCCGGGCCTGGGACCACTTAGCAAGAGGTACAGGGCACCTGCATGCTGAGGTCAAATGCTGCCTGTTTGACAGGTTTTAGGAAAGTCTGAAGCATGAGCCAAGATGGGCCGTTGCTATGGGAAAGCCACGGGGAAACGGTTTGGGTGGGAAGGCCAGCTGGGTGGGGCCGGGTCTCAGGTAATCACCAGAGCAGGGTGAAAAATAATAGCCAGGTTGATGGCGACTCGGAGGATGTGCTGCCTGTCTGTGCCTACAGCGGGAGGGCTCAGCAAAGGAAAAAGGTCCTTTGCCAGCCCTTCTGTCTAGGAAAAAGCTGTTTCTCCAGCTCTCACCCTGAAGTTCCTTCCGTAAGTCCCCGGAGCCTTTGGAGCCGCTTCCCCAGCACTGGAGCTCAGAAGGAGCGTGTCTGAGTAAGTCTGTGCACAGCCCCCTTAAGAGGAACACCCGGGACTCCAGAAGCCCCCTGTCTCACTCAGCCACAATCCCTGCTGGTGTTTACGGCCAGAAGTTATGGGAACTTCCCTTCCCAGCACTGCAACCCTGGGCTTGGGGACCTCATGGGGGGCTGGGACCCTTTGCTCCTCAGGGGAGATCTCGGCAGCCAAGATATCCCTCCTGATTTTCAATCTGCCACCCGTGGCCGTGGGACCAGCTTGTTCCGCCTCTCTGCCCCTCCTGCCCGTCTCAGTGTGGCGGCTTCTTTATCCTTAGTTGCAGGACTTACATCGGGCTGGATTTCAGGCAGTTCTGAACAATGGTGGTTCTGTAGTTTCACTGGAATTTTGATGTGGTTGAGGGAGGATGTGAGCACCATGTGTACCTACTGTGCCATCTCGCCCGGAAGCTTAAAATGACTGCGGTTCCTTCATTACCCTGCGACGACCCAGTCGCGTTGAATGTTTCTGTGCACACGCCTCTCTCCCCAGTAAAGCTACTGTGAGAATTTCCACTTCGGTGCCTTACA
>PVKM010051020.1:0-10568 GCA_004027735.1 Carollia perspicillata
CGGGAGGGGCTGGGATGCTTGGCTGTTGAGTGGGGGGGCACAACACCTGCTGGACCAGCATCTCGGGCTGCAGTGGTGGACAAAGGTCTGAGGTGGGGTTACAGGTGGCTCCGTCACCGGCTTACAGGTACCATGCAAAGTGTGACGATTCCCTGGGAATCAGAGGGCAGGAGGAGGAGCCTGGGCAGAATGTCTGAGCACCCAGCCAGGGGGCATGGCCGGGAGTGGGTGGGCAGGAGGCAGCTGGTGGACAGAGTGCGAGGGCCCAGGCAGGAGAGAGGGCAGCCTGGTGGGTGGCTGACATCGGAGGCCTGAGAGTCGGGGTGCTCAGGGGAGCGGTGCCTCCCTCACCCAGGTGGAGTTTGGAAACTTGGGGCCTTTTCAAAAACTTCTGTGATTGTGTCTGAGCATTCACAGTTTAAAATATGTCAGTTTATTATAAAGCACATTCCACTTGTCCCTTTAGCTGAAGGAATTAGTTACTCATCTTCTCTCCTGCTCCTGAAATACTGGGGGTGTACACTCATCTGTAGGTGTCGGTGGGAGAGTGGTTCCGGCCCCCTCGCGGATACCAGAATCGGCAGGCGCCCGAGTCCCTTACGTGAGCCGTTGCAGTGTTTGCCTGTGACCCTTGCACTCCCTCCAGTACAGTTCACATCACGTCTGGGTTACTTATGATACCCTGTCCAGTGGACATGCTGTGCAGATAGTTGTATTGTTCAGGGGACAGTGACAAGAAAAGGAGGTCTCTGCAGACACAGCTGTGGTAGGCCCATGTAGGACATGTGAGCAGCAAAGTAATTTTGCGAGTGTCTCAGTCCGAGGTTGATGGACTCGAGGACAGGGAACCCTGGGTGTGGACAGAATCAGCTCTCTGCAAATGTTCATTCAGTAAAGGGCAGAATCAGCTCTCTGCAAATGTTCATTCAATAAATGGAAAAAAACACATGAAGTTTTAAAACCTCTGCCTCAGAAACAAACTGTCGCCATTCTGTTCTGCTATGAAGGTAAGCTTGGATCGAACGTAAAAATAAAACACCCCTGGGATGCGAGGCCCTTGGGTGGAAGGAGGAGCTGCCGTGCTGCTCATGCCACGAGCGCCCCCTTACCCCGCTGTCTGCCCCCAGGAGGCCTGAAGTGCCCGGTCTGCAGCTTCGTCTACGGCACCAAGTGGGAGTTCAACAGGCACTTGAAGAACAAGCACGGCCTGAAGCTGGTGGAGAGTGAAGGGGAGCCCAAGTGGGAGGTAAGGCTCCAGAGTGTGGTGCTGACCCTGACATTTCTAAATGGGGATACAAACCAGGCCAGGCCAGGCTCTGGGCACGGACAGCCCCCCAGAACCCTGGGTGTTCGGGCTGGAAAACTCAGGGGTCTTCTCAGGTCGTATCTCATACCCGAGGGGGGTGCCTGGGTGGGGTCTGGGCCACTCTGCATCTCTGCCTCTGCGTGGTGTTTAGCCTGTTTTGTGAAGGCCTGTTTGGCTCACCGACGTTTTCACTTCTGTTTCTCACAGACCCAGAGTTTGCCTATCATCAGGGCTGCTGATGACCTGGAAATTCTTCCGTAGGGCCGCCCTGTGTACTTTAGGGCCTTTGGTAGCATCGAGGACCTCTGCCTGCTGGGCAGCACTAGCACCCCCGCTGCGAACACCAAAACCGTTGCAGTCAGCGGTGCCCCCAAGTCTGAGGCCCCCGGCCCAGGAGCTTTGTCTTGGAGTCAGCTCAGGACGGCCAGTGGTCAGGAGCAGGGGCTCAGGGACGGCCCCTGCAATGCAGGAGGGTCCCCGAGTGCGTGGGTGGGTGCTGCAGGAGGAGGGCTGTGCCCAGGGGACCCACCACAAGGACGGAACTGGGGAGGGAACAAAGCAATCGTCTTCCACTGAAAAGGCATTCACCTAAGATCAGGGCCCCTGATTAAAAACAGTCCGTAAAGTGGAATGTGATGAATATATCTTCTTTTGTCTTTATGTTTTTTTTTGGGGGGGGGAGGGGAAGGGATGGAGAAAGAGAGGGAGAGAAACACCAGTCAGTGTGCGGTTGCCTCTTGCGCACCCCCGACTGTGGACCTTGCCTGCAACCCAGGCATGTGCCCTGACTGGGGGGGTCGAACTGGTGACTCTGGTTTGCAGGCCGACACTCAATCCACTGAGCCACACCAGCCAGGGCTAATGAATATATCTTTAAAATGAAAAAATAAGTATCTGAGCCTCAGCCCCATCAGCCTCTTCCTTCATGGGGAAACAGTAGAGGGCGTCTCCCTGAAGTCGGGGAGACGGTAGGCCCCAGGGCGCTGCTCCGCTGGTGCGCTGGCCCAGGCACAGTGAACAGAGACGGACAGCAAGGGGGAGAAGCAGCGAAGTATGTGTATCTGCTAGGGACGGGTTACATTTGGAAAATTCAATAAAAGCAATGGAAAACTATGACAGATAATCTATTAAATCATCAATATACTGCCCTTAGTAGCTTATACATAGAGAAAGCCTCGAGCCAAAGGCACAGAGATTTAAATGTAAAAACAGTGATATTTGACAAATACCAGAAGAAAGCATAAGGGCATTTATTTGTAAGTCAACAGTGTGGAGACCTTTCCCAGCTAGACTTCAACCCAGATGCAGCGTGGGAAAAGACTGGGAAGAAAGGATGGCGTGAAAACATTTGTACAGGCTTCCAGAAAACTCAGAGAGACAAATGACAAAAATAATTTCAGCCCTCTCACAGAAAAAGGACGAGTGTCTTTACATTATAGAAGGCTTCTAAAAATAATGGTGAGAAAGATCAGCAGCCCAGTAAAAAAATGAGCAAGAGAGATCTGAAAACACAATCACCTCGCACATAATAAATGTTCATTAAAACTAGACAGAGGCAGCGTTTCTCAGCCGTCAGCCTGGCAAGAATCCAAGCGAGCTCTACCTCCTCCCTGCTGCGGAGGCTCAGGAGAAACAGGCGCCCATGCATTGCTGGTGGGCACGCCAGGTGCTGCAGCCTCCGAAGGGGTCCCTGCACCTCAGGCGGAACTGCGAACCCCCAGAAAGGGCTGGTGCAAAGCCAGGCACTCAGCTCTGGAAGGGAGGGAACAGGCCAGTCCAGACACTGGGCACGGGCTCACTGGGGAACAGCAAGCCGCCTGAGCCAGCAGCTGTGCTGCCGCCTGGCTCCCAGGAGTGCCTTGTGAAGACCCTGTCTTCCCTGCACGTGGTAAACGTCACACAGAGCTCCCCACGGAGGAGGAGAAGCCGTACCCTGGGAGCATCGCGGTTTTCGCAGACTGAGGTGATCCTAGGTCGGTGTCGGCTGACACAGTGCTTCACAGCAGTTGAAAGGAAGCACGCTTCTTTTGCTTGTTCACACGTTCATCAAATATGTATTGGGTGTGAAATATCTGTGGGGCTGAAACACCTAAATGAACTTGGCCGTGAAAGAATCGCCCTTGCTCCTGGAGTCTGTGTCAGTTGCTGATACGTGCCTAGAGAGCGTAACCGGCTGCTCTGAACTTGGCGGACAACCCTTCCATTCGCTCTTCATTATCGGTGACAGTAACGCTTCCTGCCTTACAGTTCTGTGTGTGCTCCTCTTCCGTTCCAGAGAGAGGTCATTGTTAGCGTCCAGCTCTTGTGGAAATTGCGTTCTCTATCTCCCCTCATGGATGAGGCACCTGTGAACCTCACTTCAGCTCCTCCCAGCTCAAAGTCCTCTTTTTGCATAGATATGTTTTCGGTGTCCACTTTGTTTATCATACCTGCCACACGAAAATAAGAAAGGCACGGTAGCTGAGGTTGCCTGGGCTCAGACCCTGTGCTGGGACGTGTGCTGCAGGCTCATACGTGTTCTGTGACTACGATGTCCTCCCTTCCTTCTGTCCTCACCACTGCCGGGCCATTCTACCGGCCAGGTGGTGTGAGGCCCTGGGTGTAGGACCATCAGAGGCAGTGCCCGTGGCAGGGGGAGGAGATGGGGAGCTGCTGGAAGAGCGCACACGCGTCTCTGAGTGTGTCTCACCTCTAGGTCTGAACTGCACGGCCTACTCCCTGAGGCAGGTGTGCAGCGGGAGGCTGTCACCCAAAGCTGTTTTTAGAGACTTGTGTTTGCAAAGAGAAGGCTTCTCTGTGGGAAGTGGGATTTTCACTGGAGCAGCTGACTTCTCGGGGCTGCTAGGTGAACGAGGTGGCTCAGAGTGCTTTGGTTTTGCCTTCGTACATCACCCTGGGATCCTGGGTAACAGCTGGCCTTCCAGAAGGTCACTCGGGTATCTTGTGTTTATTTAGCCGGCAACAGAAGCTCCCGAGGAGCCCTCCACCCAGTATCTGCACATCACAGAAGCCGAAGAGGATGTTCAGGGGACACAGGCTGCTGTGGCTGCGCTCCAGGACCTGAGATACACCTCCGAGAGTGGTGAGAGGCCATGCCCAGCACCTCCAAGTGGGTCTGTGCTGGACACGCGGAATGAGTGGACTTGCGAATGAGTGAGGTCTGTTGTTTGTCCGTCAGTGGATTGGCTTCCCAGTCCCCGGCCCATGTTTAGACTGCAGAAGTGGCCCCATTGCCAGGCAGGGAGCCCTCTGCCTCCTGAAGGAGAACCGCAGCACACAGGTGCCATCCTGGAGACGTGGTTCATGGCCACACTGCCAGGCTTCCCCATGCAAGGTCACACTGAGTGCACGGTGCAGCCCCTGAGAGCAGCGGGGCCTCCTGTCACCACTCACAGACTCGGGGCTCTTCAGCACGAGTGCTCCACCGAGAGACACCCGCTTTGGGGACTGGAGCTGGCCCTGCAGTCTAGTCCCCTGAATTCTCACTGGGGTGCTGTCCCCTTTCCACACTTCATGGCCATCACTCCAGGCGGCTTGTCCCAGGGTCTGCAGGGCCAAGACTGAGGGCACAGCCAGTACCCATGCAGTGGCCACCTGCAGAGCTGCAGGCCCAGGGCTGCCTGCCACGTACTTTTTCTGAAAAGCCCCAAAACAGGATTTTTATATCAAATGTCCTCATTTTCCAGACATGAGGTCAATTAAAAAAAAAACCACCGTGCCAGCCTCGTGGTGATTGGGACATTATGTGAAGAAAACACTTGTTTAATGCTCATTTCGGAGTAGGAGCAGCACCCACGTTTGTGTAGTGGACCACAGCCCTACTTGTGTTTGGGGAACAGAAGACGGGCAAGGGGGGATGAAGGAGAGAGCATTAAATGAGGATGGGAGATAAGAGTTAGAAAACTGCTGTTTCTGGCCAGTTCTGAAGTCCCTAAGCCCCAGGCTGTAGGACACCGGTGTGGAGACCTCCGTTGGGTCAGTTGCTGAGGGACGGTGAATCGCCAGGGCCGTGCTCACTGCTGCTGGGGCTGCAGGAGGCAGGGCCCCCACTTCGCAGCCATCAGAGCCATGCATTCTGCAGATGGGCCCGGGGAGGCCCCAGCTGTTAACTGCAGTTCCCAGAGCAGAGGCCTTGGGTGAATGTGTTTGCTTCCTTGCCGTCGGGCAGTCGCCACAACTGCCCAGCCCCGCTGAGGCAGCCTGTGCAGCTCCCTCCCCACAGGCTGGCTTATGCCTTCTACAGCCTCTCCGCTGTCCAGGGTCTCCTCCTAGCTCTTGGCGCACCGTTCAGCCTTTGCAGTGCAGCTGCCCGCCCTGGCTCCCCACGTGGCCCGGCCCTACCTCTGGGCTGTGCTGGCCTCTGCCTGGCCCCGTAGCTCTCCGCGCAAACTGCCACCTCCCCACGTGCTCCAGTGCTCTCTGGGATGGGGTCTGTTTCCTCCCCCATAGCACCGTGCTGCCAACTCCTGTCCATTGTCAGGAGTCAGGTTCCGTGCCACCTGCCAGCAGCTTGCCCGACTCTGCCACGCATCCGTGAATTGCCTTCCTCACGTGGAGCTGTCTGGGAGCTGTAGTAGTTCCCAGAAATTTTGAGAGAGAGAAATTTTGAGAGAGAGAGAGAGAATGAGTCATGAGTGAATGTGTGTGTGTGTGTGTGTAGGGGGAAGGCCAGGGCGGTGCATTTTGAGTGTTTTCAGGTCACAAACACCGAGATTGTGTCATCATGCCACACCCTGCCCTAGAGCACCGTGCCATAGAGCACGGCTTCCTCTGTCTCTTCCTAACCCACTCGCAGTGGGACACGTCCCTCAGCAAGCCCGTCCAGGAGGGTAGGCACGGTGGCGGGGACTTCACGGTATTCTGCTAACCTGGGGACCAGGCAGTGATCTCCCTTTGGTGAGGGGACGAGGAGGGTCCGAGTGCCATGTCCACGAGAGTCCCGGGTGGCCCAGCACACGTGTGAGCAGCAGGTCTACCCGGTAGCCGCCTGACCACGTGGTTTTCGACCTTCGGAGACTACCAGACCAGAGCCCCACTTCAGTTGATTTGGAACCGCCACGCCCGTTGGCTGGGCAACTGAGATGCCCTTGGATATTTTGCTCAGAGCCGGTGTACTCAGCTCTGGCTGACCCCCTGCCCACATGCGAAAGGGGACCCACCTCCGCCTTTGACGCAATAGCCAGTGCTGCTCAGGCTTATGTTTCGAGAGGCAGGCTTATGTCACCGTGTTGGGCTTTTGGTGCAGCTGACCAGTGGCCCGAGGCAAGCCTCGGCCCTTCTGTGTGGAAAGACCTAATCTGTGAAATGGGGGTGATACCATCACAGTGTCCTCTCCTCACGGGGCTGTGGAGGATTTCAAGATGTTCCCATAAAAACTGCTTTGCAAGCCATCCAGTACCCCGTGAATTATTTCTGCTGTCACAGTGAGCAGTCACCAAGCGCCCGTTCACCTCCTGGGGGAGGTCCCACCCTGGAGTGGCCACCCACTCCTGGGGGCTGCTTTTGCAGCCGGCGACCTTCAGTACCGGCACCCTCAGTGGTCTCCTGTGTGTCCCTTCCTTGAAGGTGACCGACTGGACCCCCCGGCCGTGAACATTCTCCAGCAGATCATCGAGCTGGGCACCGAGACACACGACGCTGCAGCCGTCGCCTCAGTGGTTGCCATGGCTCCAGGGACTGTGACTGTTGTGAAGCAGGTAAGGACCCCCGACCTCTTAAATACTGTCTTCTCGCACTGCCACCCACCCTCTTTCCTTCCTGCCCCCTCAGTTTTTCGGGGCTTCCACTTCCCTAAGGAGAATCCGGTATGGAATCAGTGTAGTCTCGTGCACCCCTTTTTCTGCCTTCAATTATTATAGAGTTGTATTGTCAATGGCTCCGTATGGCCAGGCGTGTTTCAGGGCAAACATAATAAATTTTTGAAAATTCTGGAAACTTCTCATTCGTTTCCTTTGGAAGAGTTCCAGAGTGGTAGTGAGCATGATGTGGGCACACAGGGACACATCTGTCGTGAAAAGCACCCTTGGTGCTGAGGTGCCAGTGAGCGGGGACTGCAGGGACAGGCAGAGAAGCCAGGAGGGGTCCCCAGGGCGCGGGCCTTGTAAGCGTCCAACGTCACCCGATGGCGTTTACACTGGATGACTGAACCGATAGGAGGGAAGCGATCAATTTGTGAATAAAGGTTACTCGACTTAATTGTCACACCGTTTGGCTCATTTCCTCTTCTCCATCCTCAGAGGGTTTACCATCTGCTCAGGTGCAGTGTCCTTGGTCACAGGATCATCCTTTTCTTCTGTCCGCACTGTCTTCTGCTTCGTTTTGCAAAAGATTTAGTCTGGTTCACACAAACATCTGAGAGAACAAAAGCACTAAGCACATCAGAACCAGGATACACAAAAGTTCAAGTTCATGCAGGAGAGTGGCTTGAAGACTGGAGGTTTACGTAGTTGCCTGTTTTAGTCTCTCGGTCAGCGAGTGTACGGTCAGCGCTGACTGTTGTCCAGCAGAGTGTCCGGGACACTGTCGAGAGGCTTGCTGCCCAGTGGGAAAGGACAAACACACGCCAGCAGGACTGAGAGGGTGTGTGTGGCAAGCCGGCGCAGTGGGGACAGCGGTGTGAGAAGAGAGGGCAGTGAGCGTGGGCTGGGGCGGTGCCGTGGAGGACGTCGGGGCTGATGCCCGGTGTCCGAGCAGACGCCTGGCAGTGCTGTGTGTTGGGAGAGCCGTCCCAGCCCCACTGTGAACGTAGCACTGCTTTTCGTAACGGAAAACAAGAAGGAAACAGGAAGCAGTTAATGCAGCAAAAGGGGTCGGGTCGGGTTTTTTGGGCACTCACAAAGGTATTTCTTAAGTTGCCCCTCACAGAGGGACCCTGAGCGATGGGTCCCAGTGACGTGCCTTTGCTGAGGCAAAGGTGGCCATGGCCGTGCTGTCTTCAGGACGGTGCCCAGGGTTCCCTGCAGAGCGCGAGGTCCCAGTCTGCTTTGACTGGATTTCTCGGTCCATGGAGAAGACTTGGCACATCTCAATGGCGGTCTGACTGAGTGTCCTAAAACCCTCCGCCACACAGTGGGTTCTCTCAGGCGGCCCTGGACTGGAATCGGGCGGGAGGAGTCCCATGCTTCACCCACCAGGGCCTGCTGGTCTGCGTGGCGGAAACAGATTCCTGTTCTTCGTGGCCCAGCACTCCTGCAGCCTGTCCCCGTGTTTCCCGGCCTGCAGTCCCCGCTGGTCTCACCCCCCTCCTCTGAAACGCCTCCCTGGCAGGGTGACATGCAGGGTCCGGAGCCTGCCTGGCACTCGGGAAGGGTGGGCTCGGGAGGGCGTCAAGAGGATGTCGGGCGTCTCAGACACGCCAGGTCCTTTGGGAGTTGTCGGAAGGTGCCACCAACTGTGGTCCGCGTCTCCTTTCCAGGAACGGGACTGACCGCTGCTGCGCGGGGCCAGGACGCACTGCACACCTCAGGGCTGCGGGAGGCTGCGGGCCTAGGATGCAGCTTAGACGCACTGCAAGGCCTTGGGCTGACAGCGCTACTGGGGGAAGGCACATGAACGTGGACAGGCGTGACGGGTCCGCAGTGGCGGACGGTGGCACTGTTCTGAGACACTTCTGGCTCACTCACTGAAGACACAGGGCTGAGGGAGCGGCACTGTGGAACACAGTCCAGAGTAACTGTATGGGAGACGGTCCCCGAGGACGTGTGTCCCGGCCCTTCTCCTGTCAGTCTGGCCCAGCACCTAGCTCCCCGAGGTTTTCGGTCAGGGACGGGAGGATGGGCGGACAGATGGACACTCACCTGCACCTGCAGCGCAGGGATTGCAGCGCGGCAGGCTCTCTGGAAAGAACGCCCTCCGATTCCAGTTGTGCTGGCATTTAAATTTAAAGATAGCCATTTTTGTCAGAGAAACAAACTAGTTTCAGTTTTCTCCTTTGAGCAAACTGGTTCGGGGCTTTGCAGCAGAGAACGTGTTATGAGGGCGTGGAGGCCACGTGCTTGGGCGCTGGTGCTCGGGTCGAGGCCCCCCTTCACCGGGCGGGCCCGTGCTGTCGGGCTTCGTCGCTCCCCGGCTCAGCACATCATCACACAGAGCGGTTGCTCAGGAGATGCTTACGAATAGGGTAGAGTACACTGTGGGTTTCACGTTTTGATTCTGCAATTGTGTCCTGTGAATTATTACATCCCATAGAGAAAAAAAGGCAGGAACACCTTGTCATAGAGTGCGTGGTGGGTACTGCCAAAAAGAGTGTAAAATTACCGTCGGAGAGCACATTTCGAGATCTTTTAAAAGTTTCCTGGCACACACACACACACACGTATATCTTCCACAGGGCCAAAAACAAATGTTCTTTCCATATTAAAAGAAACACTTTATGCTGTTTATAATTTTATTCTTTCGTGCTGCATTGGTGTAAGTTAAAAAGAATCTTCTGTATCAGAGTTCATCAGGGGTAATGGGAAGTGATGGGTCTGCAGTCCTTTCCGGCTTTGGGTTTGGGGATGAAAATCAGGGCAGGCCTGGGTGCTCTGTACGGGCTGAGGGAGGCCGGGGAGCGAAAAGCAGACCTCTGACTCTGGTGCCCCACGGCCTCCCTGAGGCTGACCCTCCTGCCTCCCTGTGCTTCCCTTGGGCCCACCTGGGTAATCCAGGGCACCCTCCTTGTTTCGGGACCCTCAATTTACCCTCATTGGCAGAGTCCCCTTTGTCATGCCAGGTAGCATTCTCAGGTTCCTGGGATTCCAAGACCCGCATCTTTGTGGGGGTGGGGAGCACTCTTCTGCCTACCAGGCTGGGTTATAGGGTTCAGCTGGGTCCTGATCTCAAGGGGCCTCAAGTAGTCTCTTGAGGGAAATGATTTCTTTCACTCAGCAAGCGCCCCTGCACTGGTCCTGCCCGCCAGCCACCGTCTGGGCCCTTGGGATGTCGCAGTGAACAAAACAGAAGGGTGGTTGAGGACCTATGCTCTACTGAGAGATAGCTAATGCATGCCCATGTCATAAATAAGTGAATAACATAGTTTGTTAGAGGAAGATGGGAAGACACAAGCAGAACCAGGAGAAATGCAGACGCCGATCGGCAGTTCCCACCGAGAGTGGTGACAGCTTCAGAGAGGTCAGCCAGGGCCCCGAGTGCCGCAGGAACACCGGGGGTGCCCCCCTTAACCTGGGTCTGGGGTCAGGGCAGTGGGTGGGTAGGAGGGGATTGTGGACGCGCTGGTGCCCCAGGAGCATCCTGGAGGGTTGCTGGGCATTGCGGGGGCTGG
>PVKM010051021.1:0-10567 GCA_004027735.1 Carollia perspicillata
AAATACTCCCAACCCATGGTGGTCATGTTATTTGTTTCTCTTTCAGCATGTATTTGAATGTTTACACAGATATTTTTTCAGAGATCTGAGTGGTTGCTAAGCTTGAGGTTGGGAGACAGAGGTCATCCATCTGACTTAGTGGTTCTTCCCTGGGAGTGCACCAGCATTGTCAGGGAGCTTTTCCAATTTTCACCTGTGCAGCCTTCACCTGACTCATCCAGACTGGAATCATCCAGGGTGGGACCTGGACCTGTGTGTCTGGAAATACTCCTCAGGTGATTTTCGTCCTCCCTTTCAAGCATTCCAAAGTACAGATTTCTTCTTGAAAATCCTCTGGATCGGTTACCTTCAGAAATAGGGAGCTCACTTCTGAAGCCACCTAATTGGTTATTCAAATTCTGTGACTACTGAAAGTTCTATCTACTGGGTATGATTTGTCTTAGAATTTCCTCACATGGGTTACTGGTCCTTCACCAAGCTGTGGTTCTTGTCCTTGATTGCACCTGGGAACCACTTTGAGGCACCGTAAGAAACACTGCTGCCTGGGTCCCGCCCCCTGAGGCTCTGATGTACTGGTCTGGGGTGCAGCCTAGCACTGGGGCTTTTTAAAAGCTTCCCAGGTGATTTAAAAGCAGAGACAAAGTTGGGAACCCCTGAATTAAGAGCACAGGGAGTCACAAATTCAAATGTCTGCAGTGGCCAAACAGATAATGACACTAGAACTGTGATGAGCTCTGGTTTTATCCAAAATGGTCATCAGCTACTCAACTCCAGACAATTACTACCATGCAGAAAGGTAGGCCCATGCACTGTCAAATGTAGAGATTTTTATTTTTTACTTTTATTGTTTTTAGAAAGAAAGGATGGGATTCCAAATCTACCTGTGAAATCTCTGGATTCATGAATGTTGGCAAGTAATATAAAAAGAACAAAACCCTTATGGCCAGATCCAGCCAGTGGGCTTGGTTGGGCCTCTGCACAAAACATTTTAGTACAGCAAGTTCCCCTAAAGCAGGTTTCTCAAATTCAGCATGATTAACATTTGGGGCTGGATAATTCTTTGCTCTGGGGGCTGTCCAGTGCATTCACTGTAGGATGTTTACAAGCATCCTTGGTCTCACCCACTAGAGGCCAGTGGCAGCTCTGGCCCCTCCCAAAGGTGACAATTAATGAGGCCTCAATCTCCTGGGGGGCAGAGTTGCCCTTAAGAATCATTTTTCTGAAACAACTCTGATTAATTGACTCAAATGATGAGGAACTGACTCCAGGAGCCTCCCGTTCTATTGTTTGATAGGTCCAATGACAAGAAGGTTGTCTATTTTTCTAAGTAGAATGTAGCATTCCCATAACTCCATCCATGACCAACCATTCAATTTTCTAATGCCACACAAAAGCAAGCCTTCCAAATTTTAAAGTCATCTCCTGTGTTCCCTGCAAAGTCTTCTCTTCAGCCTGCTAAGTTCCTTGATTTGTTTCCTTCTCCTCACAAGACATGTTTTCCAGATTGTTTGTCCTTTGCCATATGCCCTCCAGGTTTTTGATTCCCTCCTAAATTGCAGCGCCAAGCTGAGCTGAGCATTCCAGGTGTGGCCTACACAGCAAGACCCACAGAGGCTATTTCCTGCCTCACTCTGAGCATCATGCTTCTATTAATGCATCTCTGGATCCCATTAGTTGCTTTTTGGCAACCACATCCCAATGTTGACTCAAACTGAGCTTGTGGTCAATTAAAACCCACAACTCTTGGTCATGTTGCTCTTAGACCAGTTTTATTCCATCCTCTACTGCTACAGGTGTGTGTGTGTGCACTCACGTATGCACTTTAACCTAATTTTAGCCTACTACATTTACTGTTGTTAAATTTCATCTCTTTGGTTTCAGTATATCATTCTAGTATATTAGAGATTTTGGATCCATATTTATCATTCAACAGAAGAGATATTATGCCCAAGTTTGTGTTAGTCACATGGTTTGTCAGTCCTCCAGTGTCCTCAGTTAAGTCATTGTTAGAAATGTCGGCAGGGCAGTCTGGACAAGACTATTAGGGGACTTCCCAAGACAGCTTCTCCCCCAGGTGACAAGGACTTGGTAATGCTTTAGCATCCCCTCCCTTAGTCCACATTCCTGCCTTTTATCCACAAGATTTTGGGAGAAAATTGGTCTTGTTAAAATTAAAATATGTTATTATTCAGGCTTAAAAAAGGAAAGAAATCCTGGCTGCAACATCGATGAACCTTGAGGATATTAAGTGAAATAAGCTAGTCACAAAAGGACAGATATTGTATGATTTCTTTAATATGAGGTACCTGTAGCAGACACACATTTATAGAAAGTAGAATGATGGTTGCCAGGGCCTGGGGGAGTTACTGCTTACTGGATATAGCTTCAATCTGAGACAATGAAAAATTCTAGAGATGGATGGATGGTAAAGTTGCTTGTATAACAACTTGAGTGTACTGAACACTTAGATAGTTAAAATACTAAATTTTGTATTACATATTTTACCACAATACAAAAAACTTCTAATACATTATGTAGTTTAAAAAAAAGATTTGAAATACACAAATACTATGTTATGCATATCTGTGAGACTAATCCCCTCAGAATCATGAATTGGTTAACTCCATACAACTTTCTTGGTGACCACGTCATTAGTTTTCCAAGTTCTCACAAAGCAAAAGTATAAGAATTCGTTTAGGGTTTTGCCATTTAACTCTCTTTAGCATCTTGGAAGTTGCTTTTTGGGAAATAGTGATTAGTGCCTTTTTCTAATTTCTGAATTTTCTTCCCATAAAATTTATGTCTGCTTGTTTTCCTAGATCACAAAGATAAATAGGACTCAGTTCCTGCCCCTCAAGAAGCCAAATTACTTTTTAATTTCAGTTGTTTAGGAATCCCATTTTTATGTATTTTAGAATTATTAAATTTTAAAATGAGTCACAAAGGACAGAATTCACAGAAAAATAGGGAAAGTAGGTCAGACAGACCATGGTCTAGACACCTGTAGAAATAAAAAGGCAGGGAAAGGAGAAAGGGGCTGACACCCCAGGTTCAATCAGCACAGTATGGTTTCTAAGGGTCATGAACCTCTGTGGTCAGGGTTTAAGTAAATGGTGCAATGGCTGCTGTGAAGAGTGACACATATGATGTGGCTTAGAAGGCCCAAGAGGAACAGCTCAGAAGTCTGGGTAGACAGAAAGGCAGTGTCTGAGAAGTGTCCTCATGAGTGGCAGGTCCCAGCCCCCAGCTAGGGTGAGGATGGTGTTTCTGTGAGGGATGGAAGGCATAAATGAGTTGTGAAAAATAAGAGCAAAGAATGGAAGTCAACACATTGGTACAGACTTGTATCCCGATGGTCACATGACCACATGGAGACTCAGTGGACATTCTGGAGTACAACAGTCAAGGTCAGTTTATTAGGGAGACAGTGGGTAAAGTTCTTGGAGTATTAGTAGGAAGCTGGAAAGTCCAAAGGTGTGTACTTATTAATAGCAGAGGAGCAATCGTCCTTATGGTCCCCAAACTCTCCTACCTCCAGTGGAGAAGAGATGCTTGGCAACAATAAAATGTAGTTCACCATCACCAGAAGACACTCTCTTAGACATTCTAGTAAAGAAATACACACACAACCAAGCATATGGATGCTCACCTGCTCACCGCCCTTTAGTCTGGACACAGATAAGCAGAGACTCTTCTACCCACCTGATATGGCTCCTTAGTCATCTCTGTCATCAGATTGAGCTGTGAACTAGGTGGAAATATTCCCAGAAGTAGATGGGTAACTTGGTTGCTAAGTTTGGGAGGAGTTGAAAAAGACCCTTGAAATGAAGTCAGGGATTAGGTTGAGGATTACATTGGGTCTGGGGGCTCAATCTCATTTAATGAGGCAAGAATACTCTCTGCCTCCTTTCATAACTCTCTGGCCCTTTAAACTTAATTTTTAAGAATTTCTTACTTTAAATCTGAAGACCATTTTCTGTGTTGGATGCAAACTAAGATGTGAGTTTGCTTTTAATCTGTCATCTGTTGGCACAATCCTGTCATTTATCTTCTTGTTTCAAATGTGTCCCCAAATCAATTTTTCTCATCCTTAATATTTTTGCAAACCTTAACTCTTTTTTGGTCACAGGCTCCCTAAAACTGTTCTTGTCCCTGCTTACCACTCTTTTGTGATTCTGTGCTCATTTTTCCATCTTCTATAGACTGATCATTTTAAGATAGAGCTCATCAGAAAATTCCCTGCAAGAACACACTAGTATTTTTTTAGGGCCTCACTCTTTTTTCTTCCCCATTGGGATTACATAGGAAATTATCAAACTTTCCATCACTGAGTTCCACATATTCTGCTATGCCTTTTTTGGCCATGGGACTATGGCCTGTGAAAATGTCTAAGTCTTTCTGTCTAACACTTAAGACATCTTCACAACATACCCATGACCTAGTCAGGGCAAATATTACTATCCCACCTCTCTGCTAAGAAAGATGAATGTCAGGGAGATACCATGAGGTTATAACTGAGACTACCTTCCAGACTGTTTGACTTCTAGTCACCAGCAACAACATATAGCAACAATATTGATTGGGTATATACTTGGGCCAGTCACTGTTCTACACTGTGGGGATACAGTATAGATACAGCAGTGAACAAAACAAAGACAGTGGTCTCGTGGGACTTGCATTCTAGTAGAGAAAAACAAATAATAGATAAGTAAACATTAACACAGAGAGTGCGCCACATAATGATAAGAAGGGACAAGATGTTGCTTTATATCAGATAAGGGCACACCTCACAGGTGAGGGGATATTTAAGGACAGGGAAAAAATGAGCCTTGTGGATAAGTGGGGAAATGGGGGAAGAGTGTTTCAGAGAGAAGGAAGAGCCAGTTCAAAGGCTCTGAGGTGATGTATTTAGAGTCTTGGGCAACAGAAAGGAGGCCAATGTGGTTGGAACAAAGTGAGAGAGAGAAGAATGAGAGAGACTATCTGAGGGTCCAGATCATGTAGGACTTCATAGGTTACTGTGAAATCTTTGTTTTTTATTCTGAACCATGCAGAAAGCCAGTGGTTTCCTGGAGGGTTGGAGGTGGAGTATTAGAGAAAACAAGGAGTCGGTGATAACTTCATGGTTTGGGACTTGAACAGTAGGAAGGTTAGAGGTGCTTGTAGAGAAAGCAAGTTTTAATAAGAGTGAGGATCAAGAGTTCAATGTGGACATGCCAGTATTGGAATGGGGAAGACCAAGGGAGGAGAAGAGGAGGCTGAAGACATTTCGGTATTTACTGATCACAATATAGGAGCTCCAGGGGATCCATGGAAAGATTTGAGAGGATGGTGTAGTGGATTCAGAGAAGTAGGGGGCTGAAGATATGATTCCAGACATCCATATCTAATTGCTCCCTTGGCCACACCATTTGTAAGTTTTAGTCCCTCAAATGTAACAGGTTCAAAGCCAGTCCATTGATCTCTAATGCCAAATTTGTGCCTCATCAATGTTTCTCACTTCAGTAAATTAAAACCAACTTCCCAGTGTTCAAATGGAAATCTGGAATTCTTCTTTGAGCCCTCGCCTTCTCCACACCACTCCCAATGCAGTCTATCAGTGAATCCTCTTCATTATCATTCTGTAAAGATCTCAAATCGAAGTACTTCCTTTCCCCACTGTCATGTGCCACTACAGGCCTTCACTACTTCTTGCCCTAGATATGCAAAACCTCCTCATTTATATGCCCTAGATTATTTTTTAAACATCCATAAAATCACACCACTTTGCTTAAAACCCTTAGAAAAAAAAGTCCAGCACCTTACTGAAGTTTTCCAAGTTCTATACACCAAGGGCTTTTCACTTGGAGATCTTTGCAATACGGTTCCCTCTGTCAGGCTCTCTGACCAGTTTTCCTATTGTCTTCATATCTAAATATCATCTCGAATGCATATATATCAAGTTACAGTCTTTTTTTCCCCAAGTCACATAGGCACCACAATGTCTACTGTGTCATTTATTGCTGAAGGGGCCAGGTCTGAGCCACCCAATCTTTTTTTTAATACATACTTTGTTAGTTTGCCTTTTGTGTTTGCATTTAAAAATAATTATTTTCCAGCTTGGAAGATTGGTGCATAATTTGTTCATCTTTGAAACATAAAAGACATTTTTAGAGTGTGTCTAGTAGCACACTCCTAAAAAATAATTAAATTTCCAATTTAAGAACAGGAAAGCTTTTGCATGTGCTGTCTTTTATAATTCTCTATTGTGCTGTTATTTCCCCATCCTGTTTTATATTTCACTTCCACCAGCTATGGTTTATCCGTGTTGATGAAGAACACATACATGGCATGAATGGGGAGCCTTGGCCAGACCAGCACTGCCTGTCACAAATTGGGAGAATGGGTCCATGTGAGTATACAGCACGACTTTTTTTTTAGATTTTTTTAAATTTTATTTTAATTGTTGTTCAAGTACAGTTCTCTGTCTTTTACTCCCACCCAAGCCCCCTCCCCAGTGCTCCCCACCTCCCTCCCATTTCCACTCCCCTTAGTTTTTGTCCATGTGTCCTTTATCTTTGTTCCTGTAAACCGTTCCCGTTTTCCCCTGAAATTCCCTCCCCTCTCCCCTCTGGTTACCGTCAACATGTTTTCTATTTCAATGTCTTTGGTTATATTTTGCTTGCTTGTTTCTTTTGTTGCTTAGGTTCCTGTCAAAAGTGAGATCATATGGTATTTGTCTTTTACCACCTGGCTTATTTCACTCAGCATAATGCTTTCCAGTTCCATCCATGCTGTTGCAAATGGTAGGCACTCCTTCTTTCTTTCTGCCGCATAGAATTCCATTGTGTATATGTACCATAGTTTTTTGATCCATTCATTTACTAATGGGCATCTAGGTTGCTTCCAGCACTTGGGTATTATAAATTGTGCTGCTATGAATATTGGGGTGCATAGGTTCTTTTTGATTAGTGTTTCAGGGTTCTTAGGATATAATCCTTGCAGTGGAATTGCTGGGTCAAAAGGCAGATCCATTTTTAGTTTTCTTAGAAAATTCCATACTGTTTTCCATAGTGGTTGTACCAGTCTGCAATCCCACCAGCAGTGAACTAGGGTCCCCTTTTCTCCACAACCTCTCCAACACTTGTTGTTGTTGCTTTGTTTATGATGGCCATTCTGACTGGTGTAAAGTAGTATCTCATTGTGGTTTTAATTTGCATTTCTCTGATGGCTAGTGATTCTGAGCATCTTTTCACATGTCTCTGAATCCTCTGTATGTCCTCCTTGGAGAAGTGTCTGTTCAAGTCCTTTGCTCATTTTTTAATTGGGTTGCTTGTCTTCTTAGAGTGAATTTGTGTAAGTTCTTTATATATTTTGGAGATTAAATCCTTGTCTGAGTTTTCATTGGTAAATATGTTTCCCCATACAGTTGGTACTCTTTTTATCTTAATACCATTTTCTTTACTTTTTATTTTGATGAGATCCCATTTGTTTATTCTTTCCTCTATGTCCCTTGCACTAGGGGACATATCAGTAAAAATGTTGCTGTGTGAAATATCGGAGATTTTCCAGCCAATGTTCTCCTCTAGGACTTTAATGGTGTCACAGCTTATATTTAAGTCTTTTATCCACTTTGAATTTGTTTTTTTGTATGAGGTAAGCTGGTGCTTGAGTTGCATTTTTTTGCATGTAGCTGTCCAGTTCTCCCAACACCATTTGTTGAAGAGGCTATCTTTACTCCATTTTATGTTGCTGCCTGCTTTGTCAAATATTAATTGACCATAGAGACTTTGTTTATTTCTGGGCTTTCTGTTTTCTTCCATTGGTCTATGTGCCTGTTTTTGTTAGTACCAGGCTGTTTTGATTACAGTGACCCTGTAATACAGTTTGGTATCAGGTATTGTGATCCCTCCTACTTTGTTCTTCTTTCTCAAAATTGCAGCTGATATTTGGGGTCATTTATGATTCCATATAAATTTTTGAAGTGTTTGTTCTATGTCTGTGAAATATGCCATTAATACTTTAATAGGTATTGCATTGAATCTGTAAATTGCTTTAGGTAGTATAGACATTTTGATGATGTTAATTATTCCAATCCATGAACACAGTATATGTTTCCATTTGTTTGCATCTTCCTTGATTACTTTCTTCAGTGTTGTGTAGTTTTCTGCATTACAGGTCTTTTATCTCCTTGGTTAGGTTTATTCCTAGGTATTTTATTTTATTTTTTTGTTATATCAAATGGGATTTTTTCCTTGATTTCTGCTTCTGCTGTTTCATTGTTGGTATACAAAAATGCCTTTGATTTCTGGATATTCACTTTGTATCCTGCTGTTTTGCCAAATTCATTTGTTAGGTTGAGCAGTTTTTGGGTAGAGTCTATAGGATTTTCCATGTACACTATCATGTTGTCTGAAAAAAGTGACAGCCTTCTTTCCTCCTTTCTGATTTGGATGTCTTTTATATCCTTTTCTTGTCTGATCACTGTGGTTAGAACTTCCAATACTATATTGACTAGAAGTGGTGAAAGTGGACAACCTTGTCTTCTTCCTGATCTTAGTGGAAAACCCTTTAGTTTTGTCCATTGAGTATGATGTTGGCTGTAGGTCTCTCATATATGGTCTTTATTATGTTGAGGAATGCTCCCTCTATTGCCACTTTACTGAGTGTTTTTATCATAAATGGGTGCTTTATGTTGTCAAATGCTCTTTCTGCATCTATTGATATGATCATGTGATTTTTGTCTTTGCTTTTGTTTATGTGATGTATTACATTTGCTGATTTGTGAATGTTGAAGCATCCTTGCATCCCTGGGATGAATCCCACTTGGTCCTGGTGTATGATCTTTTTAATGTATTGTTGCATGAGGCTTGCCAATATTTTGTTGAGGATTTTAGCGTCTATGTTCATCAGTGATATTGGCCTGAAGTTTTCTTTCTTTTTTGTGTCTTTATCTGGTTTTGGGATTAGGATGATGCTGGCTTCATAAAAAGAGTTTGTGAGTCTTCCATCACTTTGGAATTTTTGGAATAGCCTGTGAAGGATAGGGGTTAGTTCTTCCTTAAATGCTCTGTAGAATTCTCCTGTGAAACCATCTGGTCCAGGGCTTTTGTGTGTCGAGAGCTTTTTGATCACTGCTTCAATTTCATCTGCTGTTATTGGCCTGTTCAGGCTTTCTGTTTCTTCTTTATTCAATTTGGGAAGCTTATACTTTTCTAGAAATCTGTCCATTTCACCTAAGTTTTCCAATTTCTTGGCATACAGCTCTTCATAGTAATTTCTTACAATCCTTTGTGTTTTTTGTGGTGTCAGTTGTAATCTCTCCTCTCTCATTTCTGATTGTGTTTATTTGGGTCCCCTCTCGTTTTTTCTTGATGAGCCTGTTTAAAGGCTTGTCAATTTTGTTTATCTTTTTAAAAAATCAGCTGCTGGATTCATTGATCTTTAGTATTGTGCTTTCAGTGTCTATGTCATTTAATTCTGCTCTGATCTTGGTTGTTTCCTTCCTTCTACTAGCTCTGGGCTGTCTTTGTAGTTGTTCCTTGAGTTCTTGTAGGCATAGGGTTAGGTTGCTGGTTTGAAATGTTTCTATCTTTTTTAGGTAGGCCTGTATTGCTATGAACTTCCCTCTCAGGACTGCCTTTGCTGTGTCCCAGAAATTTTGGGTTGTCATGAGTTCATTTTCATTTGTTTCCAGAAACTTTTCTATTTCTTTCCTAATTTCTTACATGACCCATTCATTGTTTAATAGCATGCTTTCCAATGTCCATGGTTTTGAGTGTTTCAGGTTTTTCCCTTGGGGTTGGTTTCTAGTTTCAGTCCCTTGTGGTTGGAGAAAATGCTTGGTATGATTTCAATTTTTTTGAATTTGTTGAGGCTTGTTTTGTGTCCTATCCTGTGGTCTATCTTTGAAAATGTTCCATGTGCATTAGAATAGAATGTGTATTTAGCTTCTTTCTGATGAAGGGCTCTATATATATCAGTTAAGTCCATTTCATCTAGGGCATTGTTCAGTGCCACAATATGTCTGTTGACATTTTGTTGGGAAGATCTGTCCATTTTTGACAGTGGGGTGTTAAAATCCCCTACTACAATTGTGTTGCTATCAATATCTTTCTTGAAGTCCTCCAAGATTTTCTGTATGTATTTGGGTGCTCCTATGTTGTGTACATATATATTTACAATGTTATGTCTTCTTGTGGAGTCTTCCCTTGAGTATTATGAAGTGACCTTCTGGGTCTCCCTTTATTGCTCTTTTTTTGAAGTCTATTCTGTCTGATATGAGTATTGCTACCCCGGCTTTTTTTTTTTTCCTGTCCATTTGCTTGGAAAATTTGTTTCCAGCCCTTGACTTTCAGTCTGTGTAGGTCTTTTGTCCTGAGATGGGTTTCTTGTAGGCAGCATATGTGTGGGTCATGCTTTCTTATCCATTCAGCTATTCTGTGTCTTTTGATTAAAGCATTTAATCCATTTACATTTACAGTTATTACAGATAGATACATATTCATTGTCATTTGTGTACCTATGTTCCTCTCTGTCTCTCTCTTTTCCTTCCTTTCCTTACAGCAGTTTCTTTAGGTTTTCTTGC
>PVKM010051022.1:0-10572 GCA_004027735.1 Carollia perspicillata
TAGGGAGATGAATGCTGTAATAGTTCTAGTAATGTGCATAATAATACTAACGACAATAACGGTAATAATGATACCTGCATTTTAAGCCAGTCAGCATGTGCTTAACATTATTTGATTTGATCCGAGATATGGGTTGTATTCCTATTTTACAGATGAAAACATTGAGGCTCCGAGAGGATAAGAACCTTGTCCTCCTAAGCTTAGTAGGGGATGTGGAATTGGAACTGAGACCTATGTCTTTTTGATTCCAAAGCCTTCGCTTTTAACCATTATGCTAGACTTGCGTGCCTTGACTTTATCCATCTTCTTTCCTTTGCTATCTCATTTTCTCTATTTGCTTTATATCCCCAACCAAGAATTGGCATAGAACAACTGGACTCCTGGTGTGTTTCTAGTATGTACCATCCCACCTCGTAGCTGGTATTCCTAGATGAGTTTTCCAGTAGTTAGTATTTTGATCTCTTGACCTCTTCCCCCGTCAGGCTCCTTGGGGCCGTCAGTACCTGTATTTTCCTTCCCTCCATTCCACTTCCTTTGTCTCTTGACCTTTACCCACCTCACACAGCCTCTCAGTGATTACCCCCTTCTAGTGCAGCATAATCAGGGATTTAACATGTGGAACATTTCTGGAATTAAAGTCATGATGTGTTATGTGGGTATAGCTTTTCTTTAAACTCTTTGATCACCAGTAAGGTTAGATAGAGCTTACAGTTTGTTTTGGCTTTTGAGTTAAGATGGTGACAGTCTAATCCTAGCTTTTGTTCAGAGTGACTTTGGGCAAGTTACTGTGTTGGCTTTCCCCTTTTTGTCTTTAAAAGGCATAATAATATTTACCTTTTAAGTTGTGTGGAGTTGTTAGGGGCGCCCGCAAAGCATTCTGCACAATGCTTGACACATGAATATTGCATATATTAGCTGCTACATTATTACTACTGCTGCTATATACATAGCACTTCGAGAAGTCATTGTAAAGTAAATTATTATTAGTTTGTATAGTGTTCTGTAGAAGTAACCCCTGCTTGAGTGTGGTTAGTAGGTTAATAATATAGGTGTAATAATTTATAGTTTTATTATAATTCAGTTATGACACTCAGAATTATATGCTTATGATTTGGTAGTAAAAAAGGGGTGTTATTTGTGCCAGACCCTGTATTTTTGACTCTTCATCAAAAACTGGAGTTGTTTAGGAGGTATAGTACAGCCTCAGCTTTTCCTTCTTCCCACTCTGTTCTCTGGTATAATCCCAAGGTTTATTCCTTTGGACCAATGGCTTCTTTTTCTTGTATTCTTCCCAGAGCTCTTCTGGGTTTGTATCCTTTTTTTCTGGCTTTCTTGGATGTATTTACCTGCGTCATAGAATGTCTTAGGTGCCAAAAGTCCAAAACTGAGCTCATTATCTTTTCTTTCTAAATTCACACTTCTGTGTATTAGTTCCTTACTGGCACTGTAACAATTTACCACAAACTCAGTGGCTTAAAACAACAGAAATTTCTTCTGTCACTGTTCTGGAAGACAAGTCTGAAATCAGTTTCACTGGGCCAAAATTTCACTGAGTTTCACTGAGTGTGAGCAGGGGTACACTCGCTCTGGAGGCTCTAAGGGATAGTTTCTTGGTTCTTCCAGCTTCTAGGGGCTCTTTGCATTCCTTGGCTCATGGCCACATCACTCCAATCTCTGCCTCCTTGGACACATTGCCTTCTCCTGTTCTGTGTCAAATGTACTTACGCCGTTTTTAAATAAGTACACTTCTGGGACCAGCCAGATAATTGAGGACAGTCTTTAAATCTCAAGATCATTAATCACATGAGCAAAGTCACTTTTGCCATATAAGGTGGCATTCACAATTCTAGGGGTTAGGATATGGACATATTTGGGGACTGTTATTTAGCCTTGCACATCCTAGCCTACTATCTAAGCAGACTGCTAAGCGAGAGACCTAGGAGTAATCCTAGAGACTTCCCTCTCACCACTTATATCCCATCAGTCACACTGGTGATCTGTTCTGCTTCTTAAATTTTTCAAATGCTTCTCCATCCCCACTGCTGTGCACTAGTTCAGGCCCCATCGTTTCTTGCCTGGTTATTGCAGTAGCTGTTGCTTATAATAAGGGCCAGCAAACTTTCTGTAAAGGAACAGATAGTAAATGATTTCAGCTTTGCAGGTCAGGAGGGTGGACCTACTCAACTCTGACACTATAACACAAAAGCTGCCATGCTTCCACAAATACTTCCACAAATAGTATATGTGTCCCAGCAAAACTTCAATTACTAAAACAGGTGGCTGATGGGATTTGGCCTTTAGGCCTTATCTCTCTCTAATCTGTCCTCCATATTGCTGCTAGAATGATTTTTTCCAAGATGAATATCAGGTCGTTTAACTCCTGATCAGAACTTTTTCTTGGCTCACAATTGCTTTCAGGAAAATGGTTGAACAAATTAATGTCAGCATGCTCTAGTCCACTGAAAGGGTAAGTTATTTGAATGGTCAGGCAGACCTGGTTTAAATCTCAGTTTGAGTATTGACTTAGTGACATTTCGTAATGTTCCTGCACCTTAATTTCTTCATTCAGCAGAGATTATTAACCACCAAAGGTGCTGTAAGTCGTAAATGAGGTAATGTATGTAAAGCAAGCGGTCTGTGATAGGCATACCTGAAAGACCAGCTTGAAGTTTTGTGAATTGGTATGTTCCTTGACATGTCTTGACATGTTCCTTGACATGTCCTAGTACTTGATGTTCCCACTGCAGTGAGGGCCCCCTTCCTCCACACTGGGGACACCTACTTGCCCATCAAGATTTAAACTTCTCTTCCTGCCCTCTGCAGGTAGAATTAGATCTGCTGTGGTCCTGTAGCATTTTGTATGTATCTTTATTACAGTATGTATTGCCAGGCTGTGATGATTGGCTTCTGTGTTAGCTCTCCCACTAGACCATAAACCTCTGAAAGTCAGAGACCATTCGTGTACTCATCGGTCTTTTCCCCAGTGACTGGTCTTACAGTGCTTGTCTTTGAGTAGGTGCTCAGTTGGTGTTTCGATATTGTTTGGTGCATAATGACCTTTTCCAGATGGGTTTATTCTAGTTGATAACATTGGTCCCTTCTTTTTGTGTCTCATTTTAAATTACTAAATTTACTAAGCTTTTTTAATATGTTGACTTGCCACGTCTTCACAACAAACAACCTTATGAGATTGTTTCCATTATACAGGTGAAGAAATTTTAAGGCCCAGTGAGGTTAAATAATTTGTGCAAGGTTCAACAGCAAGTGAAAAAGTTAATGAAAAGTTCTAACCTAGGTACTCTAAGTCTGACGCCAGAGCTCCAAAGCACTACACTTATTGCGTTGCAGTGTACACATGTTTACATCTTTCCAGTCTTTTCACTAAGTTAAAAGACCATTTTTTTCCTTAAGTATTGTTCTGTTTTAGTTTTTTAAGTCTTAGAAATATTTTCTTAAGACCTTGTTGAGGAAAAAATGCAGAGTGTAATCCATGGCTAGCAATGCTAGAGTACATCAAAGAAGATTCATTACTTTCTAGGTAACTAAAGGGCAGACCTTCACTGTATGGCTCCCAACATTTACGTGTAAGACTTTTTTTTTGCTATAAGACTTATTATAGTGCAGTAGTACTCAGGTGGTGCTCAATAGCTTCACTGAGCAATTTGATTTAGAAGCATTTTGAAGCAGTTTGACAGGTACTTGTTGATGTCTAGGTACACGTCGATGAAATAAAACTTGTCCGTGTCACTAGCGAGGTAGGTGGGATAGCTACATTTTGACAAGTGTTGTAATAAATAATGTACAGTGCTGTGGTATTAGCGGGTGGTGTAATGGGGGGAAGGTTTTGTTATTTTACACAGCACCTCCTTTTGGCCAGATGAATTAGAAAAATGTGTTTCTTCTGGGCACCCGTCCTCCTGGTGGTTGTAGCCTCAGGCCTGGCCGATGGAGCTGAACGTGAGTTGGATTTCAGCCCTGTACCTCAGCCTTACCAGGGGCCTTTGTGTAGTGTGCAGACTGTCCATTCATTGCTTTGTGGTAGTCATGAGTGGGACTAGTTCTTGAATGATGTCTTCTTCAGTAAAAAAATACTGGCAAGGACATTCAAGGAGGAGGGAGCAACATGGGGAAATACAAAAAGATGTGAAAATACACGATGTCTTATGAAAGGGGAACTGTGTTTTGGAGTGTGGTTTATGCTCCTAGATTGGCTTCGGATGAGGTTGGAGAGAGGAGGGTTGGAGGTGGACTGTGATTGGTTTAGGAGGCTGTTGTAGGTAGAATAATGGCCTCCTAAAGATATCACCAGAACCTATGAATAAGTTACATGTTATGGGGTAATTAACGTTGCTAATCAGTTGACCTTAAAATCGGGTGGTTGATCTGGGTTATCCAGGTAGGCCTGCTGTAATCAATCACCTAAGGATCCTTGACTGTGAAGGAGGGAGGCAGAAGAATCCGTGTCAGAGCGCTGTGAAAGGAGAGAGAGTTAGCCATTCCTTGCTTTCTGGCTTTGAAGATGGAAAGGGGCCATAAGCAAGGCAAGTGGGCAGCCCCTAGAAACTGGGAAAAGCCAGGGAATGGATTCTCTACTAGAGTCACCAGAAAGAATGCAGCCCTGACGACACCTTGATTTTAGCTGAGTGAGACTCATTTTGGACTTCCGTCTTCCATGATCTTAGGCTAATAAATTGATGTTGGTTTAAGCCAACTGTTCATGGTCATTTGGTACAGCAACAGTGGGAAATTTATAGAGGCCATGCTCGGAGGCTGTATCTGGAAGTAGTGAAGTGTTTCAGGGGCCGGGCGGGGGCAGTTAGATAACGTATCCAAGCTATAAATGGTGCCGGAGGCCAAGAGACCAGGTAGGAGATTCTTGGCAGAGTCTAGGTCTGGGGTCCTCTGAGAGGCAGGTGCCAAGATGGGATGAAGTGAGCTGGAGAGTTATTGTGGGGGAGGGTGGACACCTGAACGTGAAGGAGAGGGAACAGAAATAGGGAAGGAAAGGAGAGAGGATGGAGGAGGAAGAGGAAGAAGGTGTCTCAGGTTGCAGCACAGTGCGAAGAAAGCTTCAGGTGGTGCGAGCCCGAGTTGTCCGATGTGGAGGAATTTCCTGTCCCTGGAATGGGTCTGTGGCCCTAGTGCTGCTGTGTTCAGTCATTGGGAGCAGGCCGGGGGAGCACAGCATTTTCAGTGGGGGACCTAGCAGTGGCTGCTGGCTTTGTCAGTCACCTATGTCCCTCACAGTGGGAGGTCTGGGTGATGAATTTCTAAGGCCACCACAGAAAGGGTGTGTTCTGGAGCGACTAATGGAGAGGTGGGGACTGAAGCTCAGAGATGCTGAGCAACTCTTCACTGTTGCTGAATGATGGAAACGCTCTGTATCTGAGATTGATTTAGACTTATATCGTAATCAGCTGTGCTGTATAGGCACTGTACATTGTAATCCAGGTCTGTTTCTTCTTAATCAGAATTTTGTATAATTTGAAGAAGATTGCTTTTCTTCACTGATTGCAATAGGTGGCACATTCTAGGTTTTTATACTTTTTTCTCCTGCTTTGAGATGTAAAAGCATTTATTCATTTTTGTGAGAAAGAAGAGAGTTGTAAGAAGTATACAGTCATACCTCGGAGACATGGCAGGTTCATTCCAGACCTTCACTATAAAGCAAGCTGTAACCTTATTGCTGGTGGAGGGCCTTGCCTTCAGTTTGTTAAAAATGCAACACCTGTGAAGCGCAGTAAAGTGAAGCACAATAAAACGAGATGTGCCTGTATTAAGAGAGTGGTTAAGTGATAATCCACCGTATTCTTCACTCTTCCTCCTCCAATTTACTCACCGATGTTGGTAGTCTTTAACAGGTACCACCACGGAAACATTGGTTCTTTGATTTCAGAAGAATGCTACAGTGTTAGGGGGAATGTGAAGGTTGGAAAGACAAGAGTGATTTTTCTAAGAAAAGCAAGGGATGAAGGGATTGGGAAAGAGAGTGTTATTTTGTTTGTAGGAACCAAAGCTGTCTTCTGTTGTGGTTTCTAAATATTCTTGGAAATATAATTGAGAGTCTTCTAGAACAGGGTCAGCAAACCTTTTCTGTGAAGGGCCAGTCAATGCAGACATATCTTGGTTGATTGTGCTTCACAGGTGTTCCTTTTCTACAAACTGAAGGCAAGATCCTCCATGCGCAAAAAGACTTCTTCCCTTTATCGCGATACCTGCTCTATTGTAGTACTCTAGAAGTGAACCTGAAGTATCTTTGAGGGGTGCCTGTACTAGGTGTGGGCCTTACCCTCTCTGTCACAACTACATAGACAATATGTAAATGAATGGTTGTAGCTGTGCTCCAGTAAAACTGTATTTACAGAAGTAGACACCAAGTTGGATTAGACCTGTGGGCCATACTTTGCTGACCTTTGTTCTAGAGCATTAGCAAAATAAAAATGTCCTTTGGTTTTTTGGTGCCTTCTTTATAAGGCTGTAGTCTATAGATTTACATTGTCGTGGCTGATAGAGTGCTGAAACAGTACTCTTCCAGACTCTCCCTCGAGGTTAATAGACTTTAGAAAGGTGTGCAGTGTTTCATTTGAATAGCCCCTTTGCCCGTACTGTATCTCTGGGAGGGATTCAGGAGTGTGTTGCCTGTCTAGCTTCTGTAAGCTTTCCATTCTCTGTGAAAACAGCTCTTTAGCTGTTAATGGCACACGTGCCAGGGTGGACCATATGGACTGCACCTAATTTTAGTGTCCTTTGGAAGATTATTTTCTAAATGAGATAATTTTCTTTTTCTAATGCTAGAACACTGATTTTGTCTTCTCTCCAATTTTGTCTGATTTATAGGGATTTAGGTGATGTTTTCATGTTTGTGATTTCAGCATTGGGGGCCAGGGAGTAATGCTGTGTGGGCTACAGTAAAAATCTTGGGAAAGAGGATGTGCAGACTATAAAATGAAATACAAGCTGTCACTAAATTATACTGCCTGGAGTATAATTTAAATAAATGAACCTTATGCATGCAGCCTTCCCCTTTTGTGAATCATGAATAATTTGGCAGCCAGTGCCCAGATTTGAACAGTAGTTTTGCTTTCAGCATCTGTAGTAAAATGATTCTCCTGAGGAGCCAAAATGAAATCCAGAAAATTGGGTTGATGCCCATAAAGAATATCAATAATGCACATAGATAATGTGAAGTTGAAGGACACAGGGTTACTTATGGTGGCTTCAGAGTGTGACAGAGACACTTCCCTGGTTATTATTAAACAATACCCCTCCTTCAACATACTCCCAAATGAGTAGCTGTCAGGTTGGATTTCGCATGCCACTGGTTTACGGTTAAACTTTGAAAGGTTGGTGCTAACATAACAGATTTTTCCAGCTAACTTAAATCTGTTCTCCAAAGTGTGTAAATAGAACTATTCTCACCATAGTCTGTGGTTTATAGTCATTTCACCTCTTATTTTTGAAACATACTCCTTGAAGGATGGGCTGAAAGTAGATTTTCTTCCTAAAATTGATGTGGTGATGACTTACTGTGGTAACATTTTAGAGGCGCAGGATGTTTAAGGTATTGTAGTAGTGTATGTATTGAGTGAATGAAGGCTTTTTTTTGGTCATTTGAAATTGTTACAAACTTATATTTTGGATAACAGCTTCCTCAAGGCATGTTTCCTTTCAAAAGGAATAATAGTGTTCAGTTAGAGTTGATTGAATTTAATCCTGTAGTACCAATGGTGAACTAGCCCCCCCCCAAAAAAAAGCTGTTATGAAACAAATGAGTTATGTAGTATGTTATTTTGTCTTATCTGACATAGTCCCGTTTTTCTTTTCAGATAAATGTAAATGAAATTACGAGATTTTCAGATTTCCCCTTATCTAAGAAAACCTTGAAAGGTAGGTGAGCTATGATCTTGGGACATACTGGATTTTTTTGATGCTTGTTTTTGGAGAAGGTTTTAAATGTACTTTATTTCTTTGATCATGCCGTATTTTAATAGGTACACAGTGCCTTCACTTGGCATCAGTTATGAATTAGTTTTAAGACAGTTATACCAGCTGGGGTGATTTCTCATCTCTCCATCCCTTTGGGGTGACTCTGCCAACGGGACAGGTTGCTGTATGTGTCCATGCAGCAACACGCTAAGACAGCATTACCGTATTTGTCATGGAAGTCAGGTGTCCGTTTCTGGTGGATCTGCCTTGCCGGTGTTTGCTGAATGCTTTGAACTGGAAGATGACTTAGCAGGTTATTGGCCAGTGGAAACGTCGTGAAGCTGAAGACCCACAACTGCAGCAACTGCAGCTGCTGGTTGGTCGGAACTTGCTATCTGGTGCCCTTGCAAAGAACCTTGATGCTTGTTATAACTGGCAAAAGGCTTAGAACAAGTTCAACCTGAGAAATCTTACTATGGCAAGCAATTTTTAATGTTACAAAGACCTGTAAGAAACAATATTAATTCATTTAAGTTTTACCAGTTTGTTATTATCATCCTTTCTGGACTAGTTAAAGAACAGTAGTGAAAAAACAAGATGCTAGGGACTCTGTATAATTAAAATGAAACCTAATGATGTTAAAATAAGTAGAGAACAAACAAAAATGTGACACCTTTTTTTATGGTTTGCTACAAAACAGACTGGGTGGCTTAAACAAAGATATTTTTTTCTCTCAGTTTTGTAGGCTGGCAGTCCAAAGCTCAGGATGCTGACAGGATTGTTTTCTTCAGAGAGTCATAGTGGCTTACAGAAGCCCTCTTCCTGGCTTACAGATGGCTACTCTCTTGCTGCCTTTTTGTGGGGTTGGCCTTTTGTGCAGTCACATCCCTAGTATCTCTTTGTCCAAATTTTTTCTTATAAGGACACCAGTCAGATTGGATTAGGGTACACCCAAATGGGCTTTTTTTAAAAAAAAAAGATTTTATTTATTTATTTTTAGACAGAGGGGAAGGGAAGGAGAAAGAGAGGGAGAGAAGCATCAATGTGTGGTTGCCTGTCGTACGCCTTCCACTGGGGTGCTGGCCAGCAACCCAGGCACGTGCCCTGACTGGGAATCGAACCCAAAGTGACCCTTTGGTTCACAGGCTGCACTCAATCTACTGAGCTACACCAGCCAGGGCCCAAATGGGCAATTTTGACTCAATCACCTTTTCTTTAATTATTATTATTATTATTTTATTTATTGATTTTAGAGAGAGAGGAAGGAGGGGGGAGAGAAACATCAGTTTTTGTTCCACTTATTTATGCATCCATTGGTCGATTCTTATGTATGCCCTGACCAGGGATTGCATTTGCAGCCTTGGTGTATTAGGATGACACTCTCTAACCAACTGATCTACTATCCAGGGCCTCAATCACCCCTTTAAAGGCACTGTTGTGAATACAGTCACATTCTAAAGTACCGGGGTGGGGGTAGTAAGGGCCTCAACATATAAGGGGGTGGTGCACAGTTCAGCCCATAATTCTACAGGAATTTTTCTAAATTGTCCATCTCGTCACACTTGCAGGTTTGCAAGAAGCCCAGTACCGTCTGGTAACTGAGATACAGAAGCAGACCATTGGGTTGGCTTTGCAAGGTAAAGATGTTCTTGGAGCTGCCAAAACTGGATCTGGCAAGACTTTGGCTTTCCTTGTTCCAGTGAGTAGTTTATTCATACAGGGTCAGATTCTCTATTATGTGATTTTAAGACATTTTGTGCCTATATAGAAATACTTAATTATGTCAAGAGTTATTTCATTTTCAATTTCCCTGGCTAGAATGCAAGGTTTATCAGACAGGTGTGTTCTTCTTCACCCAGGTCCTAACATAGCACCTTGTACATGCGAGCAGTCAGTAACTTATTAAATGAATTATTGTGCCTTGATAAGCAAGTACCTTCTGAAGACGTGGGCTGTTCCAGGGTGGCGGTTAGAAAGGTTCTGCTCTGCTGTAAGACTGGTGAGGGATACTATTTCTGCGCTCCTCACAAACCTACCAATTACATTTATCTTTACCATTTGTCTACGATAGAATTGAAATATGCTTACTTTGAGAGTATTGGATCACTCCTTAAGAATTTTCTGGGACATTACTATCTGTCCTCTAAAGCACTAAAACAATAGAGCCTTTTAGGAATTCATTTATATTTCAGTTATGCAGTTGGTTTCATAATTTAGTTCCTACAAAATAATTGGCTCAGAAAGAATCACATTTAAGTTTTTGTTTCTAGTATTGCCAAACCATTTTTCTTTTAAATCCTAATTTTTATAATGATGTCACTCTACAACTGGAAAATTGTGACTGTATAACTACAGTAGCTGCAGAGATGTGAGTTTATTTTAATGTGGTTTCTGGTCAGAAAATGGTGACACATATTTTTCTGAAATCTTTTTTAACGGTTAGTGGGCTGCACATACTTTTCACTGATTGCTGGTGTCCTTGTAGCATGGCTCTGACAGCAGCTGAGTTGCTGTGTGGCTTCTTTTCTCTTCCCTTTATGACTTGGTGGAGGATACTTCTGGTGGATGGAAGGAAAAACAAAGTAAGCAACTTCTTCTTTCTGATTGGATAATACTTGTGTGTGGTATGCCTTCTCTTTGTAAGGT
>PVKM010051023.1:0-10586 GCA_004027735.1 Carollia perspicillata
GACCCATTGGATGAGCTATTTCTGAACAGATTCAGAACAGGAGAGGCTGTGAGTGCTCTGAGGGCCTGTGGAATTTCAGGCTGAGACTGGACTGGGGTCAGCCCCTTTGTCAGCTCTGGTGGAAATGGGGCAGGGGTGGAAAATCACGCCCAGCAGTGGGGATGGGAGATGTGTCTCACTCTCAGGTTGACCGATGGTACAAACAAAAGTCCACTACCCTCAGAAAGATCACCGTCTAGACTCAAGGCACTCGGACCCCAGTCACCTGAGGGAACAGCAAGTGTCACTGCAGTTGGGAAGGTGCCATCTGTCCAGCAATGACGACAACTCCTGTTGTAAGTGCGTATTTTGTGATGCAGCCCTTCCTGTAAGTCAGCCCTCGCTCCCTCCTTGGGTCATCTGACCCGGGCCTTAAGAACTGAAAGCACTGGGCCACCTATTCGGTTACCAGCCCTACAGGAAATGCCGGCACAGAGGAATAACAGGGAGTCAACACAGGTGACGGCTATTCACTCAGCTTTTATTAATGCAGTTTCCATTCAAATCTATAAAAACCTAATAACACTAATAACCACTCAGAAACAATCAGCAATAACATCACACGAAAAAATTAGGGGATAATGAACCTGAGTCCCAAGAGTCCACATCAGGTCCAGGTCGGAGAGGCAACAGGGCTGGGCGGTCGGGACCTTGCAAGGCAGTCAGAGAAACGGATTGCACCAGAGCTTCCTCCAGAGGTGGAACTTGCAGGATGTCTCACGGTGATTTGCTCTCCAGATGTGTCGTCCATGGTCTGAAGTCCCCTGCTTTTATGCTTCTTTTGGTTGCAAAGTCACATTGTTTTGCACAGTCTCTCATAAACATATTTTTCTCAATTTCAGTGAACACATGCTGTGTTCCTCAGTCCCGATAGGCACATGTTGACCACGCTGTACTGCACATGCTTGAGGGGTTGCATCACCCCCTCTCCCCACCCTGAGTCATCACTCTACTGCGCATGCTCTAGACATGGCTTCGGGTCCTGCTCTCCACAACTACCCAATGGGAGGCAGTGGGAAAGGACTCTTGTCCATCAGCACACACTGTATTTAGTTGAACTTAGGGAGAAACCTATCTCCAAGGGAAGCAGAACGAAGAACTTTGGGGGCCAGAAAAAAGCCACCAGCTAAGTGGAAAGTAGATGCAGATGCCTTTTCAATTTGTCCAGGCCTGGTCTGGGAAGACCTCAGGGGCTGCTATTCACAGGCACTGCACATTCAGCAGTGGACTTGGTGTCCCCATCAGTCTCTAAGGGAAAGTTCAAAGTCAAGAGAGAGGAGGAAGGAAGCCTATGAGATGACGTCTTGACGGGATTCTCTATGGCCTTGATGGAAGCATGGACCACCAAAAAAAGCTAAATGAAAGTCAGTAGCTTCATCTTCAGCATCCTGGAAGGGCCCAGAGCAACTTGAGAAGGGTCTTCTTGCTGGAGAGGCTGCTGTATTTGAAGCTATGGAGGCACCTGCTGCGTAGATAATTTTGGCTGTTTGAAAGCATTATTATTAACTGCGTTCACTCGTTTACCCAAGCTAGCTGGGAGTCTGGGAGGCACTGGGGTGGGGAGAACTTGACTGAGGAGTCACAGAGGGTTGAGTTTGAATTTTGACTTGACTTTAAAAAAGTTCCTTAATCTTTCTGAGACACAGTTTCTTCATTAGTGAAAGAGACAGGAAAATATGCCCAGAGGGGTCTGTCAGGGGTAAGTGAGACGTGGGTAAAGCTCTTGAAGAGTAACTATTTGAAATGTCTGTTTGGCCCTACTTTCATAGCTGACCCTACGTCCTTTCTCACCGAGTGGTAGCCAGCCAGCCATCATTCTTCTCTTCTGCTCACCTCTCCTGCCTCCTCTGCCCTCTTCCCTTCCCTTCTCTCCATCCCTACCCTCTCTAAAACAGCACCACAGAGATTTGACAATCCACTACATGTTGTAAATGGAAGGAACAGAGCATCCTGAAATGGAACATTTTGCCATGTAACTGATATAAAAGTCAGAAATTGCCCACTTTAAAAAATTTTTAAATACAACATCTGATTTATAGCTGGACTAGCAATTAAACCCGCAGTCCTCCTAACACTCAGCCTGGACACACGCTGCTTCAGAGGAGACGACTGCTAGCTCAGGGCAAAGGACCCTTCCAAGCAAGTACCCACTCCCACCTCCATCCTGCTCCCAGTACTTCCTCATGTGGGAGCAAGGAGAGGAAAGGAGGGTGTTGGAAGCAGATTCAGTGTGCGCTTGGCTTTCACTAGGAAATATTAGCCATAATTTTCAAGTGATGGATAAAGTTCACGGCTTCTGATAAATGAATAAAAGACAGTCTAATAGTGTGGATAGCACTGTGCCCACTTATGGGAAAAATACACATTCATCATTCACTCCATTAGGCAGACACTCTTTTACCCATAAGAAAATATATACATTTAATTTCTCCTACCTTTATGTCTTTCTAGACCAGAGATATTAACTTAGGGGTCATGGATAGATATAAAGGAGCTCAAAACCCATTAAAATTAAGTGTAAAACTTGTGTGTACACGAAGGATTCCAGGAAGAGGTTTTAAGTCAATTCTCGGAGGGGTTGGTGGCCACCTCCCCCCACACACAATGATGAGTTACACTGGGTAAACTACCACAGAACTGCCCCTCCCCCCCACTACTAACAGGTTCTTTTGCTTTTAGCAAAGTCACATTAACCCCATGATTCTTAATGTGCTGCTGCCAGCTGAGGCTGGGTGAGTCCTCATCAGGTAGGATGGTTCCAGTCATTCCAACGTATTTAGCATCCCTGGCACCAGCCTGTTAAATCAAGCACTAACTTGGAACCAGTGGAACCGATATTAGCCGTATCACTCCTTTGTCACTGTGACAATCAAAAATGACCAGACACACAAATCCCCTTTAGGAGAAGACTAAGTTCACCTTCTCTGGTTTCTCTTTCTTCATCAGGAAGAGGAGGGAGGTGGACGAGATGGCCTCTAGGGGTCCTCCCAGCTCTGTGATTCGGTTACATCTCAGACACATCACCCCTTCTTTGAGGGTAAAGCTTGTTCCTATACACCCCACTATGCTGACAGATATGTGTTCTTTGGAGGGACCTGCAGGGTACCGTGAAATGTATAAAACCATGGCCTGGCCCTAGACCTGGTTCTGCTTGCAGTTAGCTATGTGACTTCGGTTAAATCCTTTAGCTTTCCTAGCTTTGATGCTCATCAGCTGTAAACAGGATGAGTTGATTTGGAAGGTCAGTTCAGCTCTTAAGTTGGTTCATTCTATGCAGCATTGAGAGCAAGGTCAATGGGATTTCCTGCATCTCAATGAAGTTCCCACAAGTCTTTCAGCTATCAAAAAATATTGGTGTTCTTGAAAAGCTGAGGCTCGGCATGCTCCTTCAATGCTCTGTGTCTGACCACATAAATCTGAAGTCTAATAAAGACAAAAAACACAGAAAAAGTTCTTGGGGAGAAAATATCCTGGTTGTCCTTACTGATGAAAATCTGAAAATCTGTCACCCTTAAGAGAAACCGGGAGGCACTAAACTCAAAGGGTAACTCCTCTCAGGGGCCTGCTTTAGCTCCTGAAGCAGAGTTAAGAGCTTATGACCTAATGTCAAAGCATTTTTATTATGACATTAATTTTGCCAATACCTGTTATTTGCTTACCTACTTAAATCTTTACCAAGCCTCTGAGGTCCTCAAAGACGGGCTGCATGGGACTCATCTTTCCTCTCAATGCATACCTAGCGTACAGCCTGACACACAGAAGGGACTCAGGTGAACGAATGCCAGAAGGCAGGAATAAGACTGGGCCAGGAGCCAGAGAGGAACAAAGAGATAAAAACAAGCTCGGCTTGCTTTTGGGTGGGGCTGCTCATGATTTCTGCAAATGTAGCCTTCAAGCTTTCTCTCTTCTAACTCCCAGGAGAGTCAGAGGAGCCCCTGGTGTGTTAATCACTCTCTGCCTGCAAATGAGACACTTCCTGAACTCACACACTAGCTGGGCGGTCCTGCGAAGCCAGCTGAACCACACTGTTACGGTCCTGCGAAGCCAGCTGAACCACACTGTTAATTCTCGCTCTCCCTTTTTCTTTCTCTCTCATGAGTAGTAGTACCTAACGGGCAGAAAGACCTATGTTTTTCTCTAGAGACTTAAGACTATGTAAGGAATTATTTCCAGTAATCTCTTTTAAATTGCTGAATTTACGTTCCTATTGAAAAGTGACAGCCCAGTAATAGGGAAGCTTGTGTGCCTTGTGAGACAGGTTTTCAAAACAGTATTTAGTGGGTAAAGAATTAATTTTCTTAATGACACGATGTAGTTGATTCAACTCCCCAGACAATTTGCCTCTGTGGGGCTGTCAAGCCCTGCCTATTTCCTGGTCCTCAACTCCTGACCCTCTCCCTTAACCATGAGTGCAATGTTACCTGGTTTCTAGAATTCTCCTTTTTGGCTCCTTGGGGATGTTGAGGGTGGTATGAGATAGTGTAATAGGCAGGGCGGAAAAGCCAGATGTTGGGGTACAGTTTTGAGGTCCAGAGCTGGGTTGTGTGATCATCTAGAGTAACTAGGAGTAGTAAAAACCAAAGAGTCACAGAAAGTAGTATCCTGGAATGGGTCAAAGGTCAAAACAGTGGTTGGATCAAGCAGATGGCTTAGAGGAAACTTTGGTACCTCAATAATAACATTAGCAATCCTCCTGCCCAAGCCGCACCAAACAGGGTTGGAGATGATGTTATCTTCCTTCTTCTGACAGCTGTGTGCTGACTCGGGCAGCCAAAGAATTGTGGTTGTGTAGTAGAAAATCAAAAGTGTACATAGAGATTGAAGCTGGCACTCTGCATTAGTCTCTGATGACTCCCTGCTGGCTTCCTGGGCTCCAGACGACCACCTGTTAACTAGTTGACTTTCTGTCTCAGACTCAGTTAATCTCTTACTATCTCTTTGTCCTGGCCCTGGGCAATTTTCGCCCTCTGCTTCTGCCTTGGCTTCCACATTCCTGCTTGTACCACGAGACCTCTCCCCTCCTCACTTTGTTGCAAAAGTATTTAACCGCCCACCTGACCCCTCCTCAGTGCCCAGAATTTGGAAGCTGTGTCCTCTGGGCCCACGCATGTAATAAAGGCTTACTCCGTCATTCCAGATCGTGTAAGAGTTCGTTTTTCCCCAACAGTTGTGTATGTGGGGGCATTCTTCAAGCAGGGGAAAAATCCTGGCAGCAGAAGTTGGCAACTATGACTAAGAGACCAAAGCTACATTTGACTACCAATATCTTTTTGGTAGAAGATGTTTGTGATACCTTCCTACTTCTGGGCAGGATTCAGAAAGCCCCTCCTTATGGATGAATTAGGACCAGCAGGCTGCAGTCTCCAACCCAACTCCAAAGGCAGCAGGGAGGGCAGAAAGGCTTGAGGGGAGGATCTGGGTTCCAGTTCTACATCTGCTTCTGTGACCTTGGGCGAACCACAACCTCCCAGGGTTGTAATCTCCTCATCTCTAAACAAAAGCACTAAACGGGTTTCAAAGTCCCTTAGGATCATAAATTTATTCAAATAATACTTACTGTATATCTACTCTAGCAGTTAACACAAAAGACTGAACTCCCTATCCTCATGTAGTTTCCATTCTAGTAGAGGGAGTTTGATAACGGAGATAAGTGAGTAAACTACAGTTCAGAAGGTGATCAGTGTTATGGGATGAGGTAGAGCAGAGCAGGGTAAGGAAGAGCAAGAAAGCTAATGTCAGGGGGAAAGGGAGAGGTCACGTTGCAATTTCTTTGATATCCAATTCTTTAGAAGGCAAAGAATACCTTTGAAAGTAAATGTTTTGAGGAATATGGCTATGATGCCCGTTAAGCTGGCATACTTAAGAGGAGGAAAATGAAGTTAATGTTTCACAATATTTGAGAATGATCTTAATTAGCATCTCTTACCCCAACTCTAGCTCATTTCCATGAAGAGAAGGTGGATCCTACATTCAATGCTCACTAAGGGGTTGCAGTGGGCATACTGACCTGAAAGTCACTGAGGCTCAGGAGGGGTGTGGTATTATTGAAAACTCTTCTTCCTACTCACAATTAGGGATCCTTGGACACCCCAGGGAAGTAGTTCACAGATGACAAGCCGCTTAGAGATCGACTACCTAAGGCTCTGGAATTACTGGCAGGTTTACTGCTCAGGGACCTGCCTAATCACTCTAAATGGGAACAAATAACTTCATATTGTGAGATGTGAACTAAAAGTGACTCAATAAATGACCAACAACTCACTGGAATCCAGATTATCAGGGGCTCGAACACAGGGGAAGGCAGAAGGGCCAGGAGAAAGCACCAGGTTCCTTTTGGCTCCTCTTCTATGTGGACGCATCCCAGTGAAGCCATTTAATCTCTGGCAGCTCCTAGAGCCAGTAACCTCAATGCCCTTTGAAGAATTCACCTAAAGTATCTCCTCCTTATTAGCAGGGACAACTGCTTCATGCCTGAAGAAGAACAACGCAGCTAAGGCTCTGTTCGGTATTAAATCATTACCCACCAAAGCAGTTGAATCTGTTGAAAATGTTGCAAGAGGAAACTCACTCCTCCTTGAGCAAAGTATTCTCATTGCGCCAATGCTTGTTTCTAGGCTTTTGGAGGTTTCCCATAATGCTTTTCCCCCTTCCTCTCCCTACCTCTCCCAGTCCTGGCTAACATAGTTATATGAGTTCTAAAATCCAGAATGAACTGACTTAGGTAATTTTCCTAATTACAAAGAGCTGATTAGAAGAGGGGAGGAAAAAGCAAAGACTGAAGCATGGCATATGATGACGGCTGGCCCTTGCCAGCCTGCAGACCAGGAGGACATCCCACTTAAGTGCAAAAACCACTGGGTGGTGGCTCCCCTCGACCACGGTGTCATAATGGATTTCCTGGCAGACATTTGCTGTGCGAGGCCCAGTTGTTAGCTGGCTCCCGCGTCTGATCCCAGAAAAGACAATGCTTGGAAAGGTCAGCTGGAAATAAGGACATTTTCCAGAATGCGCATTATCTCGTGGCTTTCCAAATCTCTGTTTTATCATATTATTCCATCCTCCATGGCCTCTTTTCTCAAAACTTAGGTTATCTGCTCTTTAGACTCTGAGACAAAACAGATAAGCTGGTTGGAAAATAAGGTAATGCTTTGTAACAGGAAGAACTCAGTAAGTTTCCTCTGCTGGCACCATTTATGTGATTACAATTTATAGTGAAAGAGAAAGCCTTCTTGTTATTAGATTAGATCACGTCATTAGTGACACCGTGACTACCCAGAGCACTCTGGACTCATTCTGTAGATTCAGGCAAAAATGTTTACAGTATGCTTTTCAGCTTTGACTTGAGAGACAGTCTTCTCTCCTCTTCTTCCCCCTCAACGTGTAATTCCTAATAATTGCTATTGCATCTTCTACAACAGTATTTCTCAAACATTTAGGTCCATGTGAATTAGATTCTATTCATGTCTGAAGTGAAGCCTGTGTTTCTACAAGCTTTTAGGTGGTACCAGGGCTACTTGTCCAAGGACCACATTTTGAGTAGCAATGGTTCACATTTCCATATCACAACTGCTCTGACTTTGGCCCATATCATCTCGGACTTTCATGACAGCTCACTGGCCCTTTCTCTGTATTGTCCAAGAGGCCTTCCTCAAATGTAATTCTGACACTACTCATTTTCTTCTTATCATTTCTTCTGCTGTTCTGTGTTGCCTATAGAAGAAGTCTCAGCTCCTTACTGATGGCCACTGGGCTGTTTCATGATTGGGCCTATACCTTTACTAGCCTTGTCCACCACTCCCTGTCTTAAGTTCAATGTCCTTATGTGGCAGCCAGCTTCTAAGATATCCTGAATGGTCCCTGATCCATTTTACACCCTTGTGGAATCCCCTCCCACGCGGCACAGGGCTGACCTGTGCAACCACTAGAACTTGTGGGAATGCTAACATCCTGTCATAAAAGATGTGTTGGGTTTAGCCTAGCCCTATCTTGGATCAGTCTGGGAGCAGCCAGCTGTCACCTCATGAGGACCCATGGCAGCCCTACGAAGAGCCCATGTGGTAGGAACTGAGGTCTGTTGTCCATAGACATGTGAGTGAAACATTTCAGAAGCAGATCCTCCAGCCCTGGTCAAGCCTTCAGATGACTGAAACCTAATGAGGTCTTGAGCCAGAACCCTTCAGCTAAGCCACTCCAAAATTCCTTACCCATAGAAACTGTGAGATAATGTGTTTATTGTTTTAAGCCACTAATTTGAGATGATTTGTTGTACAGCAACAGATGACTTCTGTACACAGTATGCAGTTTCTCACAGTGCTGGCCCCTCTTCTGAGAATATGTTTCATCTGGATAACTCCTATTCATCCTTTGAAACCCAGACGTCTAGATGTTTTCTCAAGGAAGCCTTCACTGATTTCTTCCCTCAAGATTTGGTCAGATGCCTGTCCTTTGGGCTTCCATAATGGCCTGAGCATGTCTCTATCCCTGTATTTATTACAATGTCTTGTTATTATCTGTATGTCTAACAGTCCCATTAGACTGTGAGCTCCTTAGAGGCAGGGACTGTACCATTTTGGTATCCTGGCACATGGTGGGCACTCATATATGTTGGAATGAACAAATAAATCAAGCCAACTTCCATGGAATCATGACTTTACAGTAACTATATCCCTTTACATTGGAAGTTCTTTAAGTGCTTGATTGACCAGCCATCTCACATGGGTCAGCTATGACTCAATCCACTGACTGCTTAATTTCCAGTTTTTTTTCAAGTCACACCACTCATTCACTGAATTACTTCAGTGGCTTTATGCAGAAGGCCACATCAGAAGCACCTGTGGAGATTTTAAAATATGCATAGTCCAGTCCTGCCCCCAGAGATTCTGATTCACTAGTTGTGAGGCAAACTCCAGACATGTGTATTTTAAGTCTCCACAGGTGACTTTTCTTACCCAAGTTATATTCATTGATTTGTGGATATGTAATCTATCCGCCCCCCGCCCCCCCCGCCAAAAAACCACACAGGGTTTCAAGAACACAAAATTACTAAAACAAACAAAACAACAAAAACCAAACTCTTAAATATAGTAAAGTATAATAAGAAGAACAAGTGATGATAAGACTATCACACCAAAAAGCCCAGGTTAGGGACACTACTGCAAGTGAACGAGATTCCTTTTGGAGCTTTCTTGGAGTCTAGGCAAAAGGGGGTTTGAACAGATTATATAACTCTCAACATTTGAACGAGGTAGGGTGTGTTTGTCAGTAAAGACTTTTGCCCTAGTTTTAGATTATAAGAAATTTCCTCACAAGTCTTTATATAAGAGGCATTAAACAGCACAATAAATGGTGTCTCTGACACTTTTTTCCAAAAACAAAAAGTACAGGAAACTTTTATATATAGCTACTTTCAAGGAAAGCCAAAAGTATAATGTTAAATTCTAGGTTGGTGAAGGCATTTCTATGGAGAGCCAGATAATAAAGTATGTAACTTCCTTGTCATCTGCCTTGACATAAAAGAATTAGAAACTGGAAGAGAAAATAGCATGAATAGTCCATTTATTTTCAATGGTCTCATTCAGGCTTTTTGCAGAAGCTCATCCAGCAGTAGACATCTCTCCACCCCACCTCCTTACCTGCCAGCCCAAACCTGGGCTATTCTCCCGCTGCAGCAGTGCTTGCCAAGGACAGAGGGTGGAGACTGAAAGCCCGTAGGTGTGGAATGAATGCAGGAAACACTGGTTCACAAAGGCTTTCCCCAACACAGGGTTCGGAATCACAGCACTGCGGCCTCAGCAAATGATGCAAGGATGGGGATATTTCATCTGCAAGTGAGTGCTGCACTGTGGTTTTGTCTACCAATGTGTTAGATGCTCAAGGACAACTTTTTAAATGGATTAGTCCAAAGCTTCAGGTAGAGCATCAAACCTCAGACACACGGAATATTAAAGGTGAGTGGCAGAGCTGTTGGGAGGGAGGAAGTCGAACACACACACACTGGATTCTGCCCTGCCTCTGGCTGGATGTGCTGATTCCTACTGGGTCTGAGCCGGACAAGCCCATCCAGGGCTCCTGGCCTCTGATCCACAGTCACCGTCACACTCCTGGCTTTTCTTGCCAAACACAGCGGGCAGCTTCGGAGGTCACAGAAAAGCCCTAGGACTCTCAGGTGCAAAGTGGAATATGATTGGGGCCCTAGAATAAGACTCTATGCCATTAATATTCCAAAAATAGGTTGTACAGAGTTTAGAGACAGGACTGCAAGTTCTGACTCGCATGTGAAGAGATGCATTTAACAGTGTTTACAGAACTTGCTGCAGTGATGGAATATTTTGTGTCTGCACTGTTCAATAGGTGTGGCTACTAGTGACATGTGGCTATTGAGAATCTTAAATCTAATTTAATGTAAATTGCCACACGTTAGTGGCTCTCATACTACACGGCCCAATTCTACAGGGTATGGACCAAACCTCTCTTCCTCTGGAACTGCTAACAGCGGATCCTGACTTCACCGGCTGGGGAGGAGTATCTCCAAGTAAAGCTGTGTGTTC
>PVKM010051024.1:0-10572 GCA_004027735.1 Carollia perspicillata
CTCTACTATAACTTTCCTTTACATATGGTTAAACTGAGGCTTGGAGTGGTAAATGCTTTGTATAAAAAAGGGCATACTTGAAAACGAGGAGGTTGAATATGATTTTGACATCATATTCAAATTAAAATATCTGAGGGCCTGGTTTTGAAAAGACAGTTTATACAAGGTCATGCTAGGATATAGTTTATACAAGACATATACTAAGATTATAATGCAAAGTATTATATATTGGGGATAAATGGGTGATGGTGATTATAAATGCTGGAAACTCATAATCTTGTGTAATTATATTACCTTTCGTCTCCCCCCATCTCTCAATTTTTTCATTATAAAACAATATACTATTTAGATTAATAAATCAGATTGAGAGGGAGAAATGTATAATTAAACTATTTACTTTAATGGTAATAACCAACAAGAATATTTTCCTTCTAGGGAAAATAATTGCTTGTACTAACTTTTAAAATAAAAAAAAAATGAAATAAATATATGAACATTCACATAGTAATATAATTAAAATTTTTGGTGAAATGAATGGTTTCATAATACAATATGAAATAAACCTTATTACCAAGATAGCCAGAAAATCTAAGAAAAGAAAAGTATAATGGAAGAAATCCCAGAATTTATTGTAGATTAGCTCACTCATTTTTATCAACACACAGATAATTCTGTTATTTGAGTATTTATAGAGCATTTATAAAGATATTAAAATTTCCAATCCATGTTTAAGTGCCATAATGACTCTGAAACCAAATAAACAAATGCATTCTCTTTGTCTCTCTCTCTTTCTCCCTCTCATCTCACATACATCCTCTCAGATCAATCCAACCACAGATATAAATAAAAAAAATAAAATTCTAACAACATTCCAGTCATATAATAAAATACAATACACACCTAATAATTTATCTTTTAAGAATGCAAAAACATTTCAGTATAAATATTGTTCAATAGACAAAAGAATGAAAAATTTCAATAAATTACCTTATTTGATGTAAAAAATGAACTCTAAAATGCAATTATAATTCTTGAATAAACAAGTATTACTAGAACTGGAGTTTTAAACCATGATTAATGCAGCAGTTATGTATATTGCAAACCAATAGTCAACATGAAATTAAGAGGTAAAACCCAAGATGCTTTTTTTTAAGTCTAGGGCACAGTAAAGTTTATTACTGGTTGTCACTGCTCTGAACGTCACAGCTGATACAAAACACTGTGACAAAGATATTATCTGGAAAAGAAGAAATGATACACATATACACCAGCACACGCTCACCCCTATCTGTAACCACTGCAAACATGGTAAAAAAAATGCCATAAAATTATATGTAATGTGATCAATCAAAAAACATTTCTCATAAATATGAGAAAATAACATGAGTAGGCAATATGTAAACACAAATAGTCAAGGTCATTGAAAGAGCATTTTAATTTTAAGATATTAAAATTAATAAGTAATTAAATTCATTTTTCCTATCAATATAGAAAATGTTTTAAGTATTAGCTAATCTGTAAAATAAACACTCATGTTTTGAGTAAAAGTGCCATGTTATTATTATTTATTTTTCATGAGAAGGTGAGGAAATTCAGCTTCATGTTTCTGAAGCCTTAAAATTTTGCATATGGGTTGATATAGCTTTTATACACTTAAGACATATAAAAAATACTCATGAATGTTGGTCAAGTCCAATGCCGTGTTGTTTATAACAGTGATAAATGTAAACAATGTAAATATTCAATAAGTGCCAGAGGTCTGTAACATAGGTTAATGAAAGAGAACATTTAATGAAGCACTTTCACCCAAAGCATGTTACCAAAATTACACTATTTAACATCTTTCATTGCTGTATTTAATATTTCAAATTTCTGGAAACATATATTAAACTATATATTTTCTTCAACAATACTTCAACAATTAATATATTTTGTTATAAATTGCTTTTTGTTAAAATAATATTTTATAATACAATAAAAAGTATATTGCTGATATAAATGCTGTAGCATTTGTGGAAAAGAAATAAATTTAGTCAATGAATATCAGATAAAAGTTTATGGAAGTAGGAAAAGTTGATATGCAATTAAAAAGGAACCTGTATAAGCCAAACAACATGAATGCCCATAGCTGTGATGAGAATAGCAATTCACTTTATTTGGAATAAAGGAAGGATAGTAAATTTTTAAGCAAGAAACAGTCCAATCAGTTTAGGACTTGTTAGATGCTCCCTAGTATCTGTTTTCCCGACGGTAGTATGAAGCACTGGGAAGAAATGATTTAGTGATAAATTCCAGGTCTTCCAATCAGAGTATCTCCATAATATCAGAAGTCAGCGCAAGTGAATTTTCCTCTGATCTTTCCATACTGTCCTTCAAGAGTGTTGAAACTTAACTAATTTTTTTCCTATGCTTCGATCAAACTCAATAATTTTACAGTTATCTGTATCATTTATAATATATTTAAATTGTTTTACATATTGAAAACTAAAATACAGTTATGCTTTAGAGTGGTTTGAATAATGTATATATTAGATAAGAAGATTGAAAATTAATAATCTATATTTCCAATTTAGGAAAGTACAGACAGAAGAGCAATTTAAGATTAAATCAAGCAGAAGAAAATAAATAATACAAATAAGGATAGGAATTCTTGGCATTGAAAACAGGAAAAAAATACAGAATATCAAGAAACCCAAAAGGTGGGTCTTGATAAGATCCATAAAACTGATGAACTTCTAGCCAAGCAGAGCCAGCAAAAAGGGGAGAAGACACAAATTACCAATGCCAAGAAATGGAGAAAGGTACTCTGCTTATCCCACAGTCATTCAAAGCACAGTAGAAAAATAGTTTGAACAGTTCTTTTTTTTTTACATTGTGAATGCTGCTTAATTTACCACGGGTGCTGGCTAGGGGCTGGTTCTGCTGGCCAGGCCCACAGAAGGTCATGGGATTGGGGGATCCCAGCTTGGTCTTGGTGGGCAAGGCTCGGCAGCCCTGCAGTGGGAGCAGTGTACCTCCTGTGGCCTAGATGGGGCCCCTGTCCTGGGGTAGCCAGCTGGGCAGTTCTGTATCCATAGACTTCAAAATTATATTAGTAAACAATGTACTAATTCCTTCAGAGATACAAACTAGCAAATTTGAACAAGGAGAAATAGATAATCTCATAAGGTTTATATCCATTGAGAAATAGAATCAATAATTAATAACCTTGTGTTAGGGACAGATGGTTGGTTTCCTTGGTGAACTCTACCAAACATTTAAGAAGGAATGATATCAGTTCTTCACAATCTAGTACAGAAAATAGCAGCAGAGGGAATAATTCTGAACTCATTCTATGAAACCAGTATTATCCTAACACCAAAATGGAATCAAGATATTACAAAAAAGGATAAGAAAACTATATGCCAATGTCTCTCATAAAATAAATGCAAAAATCTTTTAAAAAGTTGCAAATCAAATTCAACTGTGATAAAAATAATTGTTCCCATGACCAAATAGGATTAATTTCAGTTATACAAGCCCGGTATACCATTTGAAAGTCAATTAACATAATCCGCCACATCAACAGGGTAAGAAGAAAAAAATCTTGTGATCATATCAATTGATGTCTGATCTGAATGAAAATATCTCTAATTTCTAATAATTTACCTTGGGGCTATGTAAACTATTTCCATGTTTTAGTCCCTGAAGTAAATACATATCTGCATACTTAACTACTATAATTATTGCAACATGCAAATCAAAAATAATTATTCAAAACTGACTTGACTGTCTTGTATTTGAGTTTACAGTTGAATAATGCTTGGTCCTGCTACTTAAAATTTTATTAAGCATTTTAAATAAATATTGTAATATATCATAATCATAAAATACATAGTACCTGAAAATACATTTATATAAGAAAAATATCTGGTACTAAGCCATCATCATTATGTGAATTGTACTTGTTCACTGAAGACAGTAATAAACTATCTGCAAATACCAGTACAAACAATCATCATTATTCGTACATCAATAAAGTTGAAACAGAGTACATAATACTGATTTTGCACAAGCTTGTTGTACCATGTTCTTAGTGATGGTCAAAGTCAGATACCCACAGCCCAGCTTCATTTTCACACCACAAAGTAGTTTCCTAGCAGCTACTTCAGTGTCAAGAGTTGTCACAGCTACGTGCATGAGCAGTTTCAGCAAAGGTGAAATCTATACTAGTATTGACAAGGGATTTTAAAGTAAAGTGATCATTCCAGAAGCAAGATCTCTTGACAGATTTTATAGTCAATGGCAACAAATATTTTGACTTTGTAACATAAAATTGAACTGCAAACTATAAAGAAAAAGAGGAGAAGGAAGGGGGAGGAAGAGAAAGGGAACAGGAAACAGTGATGAAATAGAAGGAGGAGGAGGTGAAGGAGAACTGTGTGGGCAGCAAGACAGAGGCAAAGGAGACGAGTGATTGGATAGGGAGCACTGCCTGAGGGTGTGCATCTCTGTGTCTGTTGTGTGTTTTTACTATAGATGCTGTTCTCAGATTTGCATTTCACTTGGTAATACAAGGACAAATAATCACTGCATCATTTTCAGAAGCTATCAAACACACATATGCTTCTTTCACATCTAAAAAAAACAAACAAACAAGCATGCCCTGGCTGGTGTAGCTCAGTGGATTGAGCCAGGGCCTGTGAACCAAACTGCGGTTCGATTCCCAGTCAGGGCACATACCTGGGTTGCAGGCCAGTTCCCAGCAGGGGATGCACGAGAGGCAATCATACATTGATATTTCTCTCCCTCTCTCCTTCCCTTCCCCTCTAAAGATAAATAAATAAAATCTTTTAAAAAATAAAAAAGCAAACAAGCAAGCAGTTAGTTTGTTGCAAACAATGCAAAGAGACAATTCCTCAAATCTGTATCTCCACTTTTGGAACCATTTTTATCATTCTCCTTCCACTGAAAAAACTAATTTTCTCAGAAAAGTTGCCAGTTTCTCATTTTCCATTTGTTTCTCTATCATACTACAATAGTGGTCCATCAAATTTGCTCTAAAGAAAATAATAGTGCCATGATTTAAATGACAATCTAAGTGCCATTTGCAATGTAATATTTTCAATTCTCGTACAACATACTTAGTGTCTGACACTGTTGATTGTCTATTCACCCACTCTGAGGACACGTGGTAATATTCTCTTCTGGTTTCCCTTCATCTTCTTTGACTACTTTATAGGTTGCCTTCCTTGGCTTTTTTATTTGGGTCCTTAAATATTCGCCTATAATATTTTTAGGAGAATCTTCTCAATTTTTTTCTCTAACGTATTTCCTTGCATCATAACATCCATATTTTTGGCTTTTGTGGCTACCAGTCCACCTAAGTATATATCGGATAAGTGAGTTTATAAATAAATTAATTGGCTCCCAAGTCTCTATTTAAAAAGCATGTCATCTGTGACTGTCCTAGGCCACATCTTCATTGTCTTCTAAATGCCTCCACTCGTTTTGCCTAGTACGTCTCTTCTCTCAGAACAGGTGCTCTCTTTTCATCTTATCATTCTCAGGAGAGGTACGATCATCTACCTAGTCAACCAAGTCAGCAACAAGGCATTTATTTCAGATACTTTTCTTCTTTCATACTCCAAATTCAGTTAGCTAGAACGTTTTCCAGATTTTATCTCCTAAATATATCTGATCTATTGCTTTCTACTTACACAGTCCCATCAATTCAGATTTTGTCTGTAAAAGTCCAGCTGCTTTTAATATAATGAGAATGATTTGCATGACACTGATGTAACCTGCCAGCCAAGGCAAGTGGACTACAATGTGCATGTGTGAACAATGACAACTTCACTGTACTAGTCAGGGGGGTTGTAGACACATTTCAGTGAGCATGTGTATTGTGTGGCCATTGCATTGAAAATTACTGAGCGAGTAGAGCAACAAATCTGCATCAAATTTTGGGTTAAGCTTGAACATTCCTCTGTGTAAACTCTTCCTATGATTTAGAAGGCTGTAGTTACGGGCAACTGGTGTTTGGCAGTTTCATCATGACAACATGCTCACTCATGTGTCATGTCTCATGCAAAGTATTTTTGGGAAACATCAAACTCAGCCTGCGTATAGCTCAGTTTTGGTGCCCTGCAACTTCTGGCTTTTCCCCAAACTGAAATCACCTTTGAAAGGGGAAATTGCAGACCATCGATGAATCAGGAAAATACAATGGGGCAGGTGATGGTGACTGGGAAAACTGTGTGAGGTCCCAAGGTGCCTACTTTGAAGGGGACTGCTTTGAAGAGGTGTCATTGTCCTGTGTACAATGTTTCTTGTATCTTCTTCAATAAATGTCTCTAATTTTCATATTATGTGGCTGGATACCTTCTGGACAGACCTTGTATATGGACAGAAGCATTTTACATAACTCAATTGGTTTATCCTTTTAATGTGGCAATTTTGATCACAACACTTTCAACATAAGGGCATTCAGCAGCTCCCCAATGCCTATAGAATACACTTGAATCTCCTCCATATTTTGGAAAGTGAGTATGGATCCTTTTTGACCTGCTGCAGACCTCTTTTTATAATCTTCTCAAATTATCTTTCCATCACTTAGACTTTTTCACCACACAAAATGATTTGTCATTTATCAAATTGGTCATAGTTGCAAAATTTTTGTCTTTGCCCCAGACAACATATATACAGAGTGGGGCAAAAGTAAGTTTACAGTTGTGAGCACACAAAACACAGTTTATCCTTATATTGTTATTTATTAACTGTTATATGATTTTTCATACAAACAATTGTAAACCTACTTTTGCACCACTCTGTATATGTCAAATTCTACATATTACATTTTTTAGGGGGAAGCAGGTTTTTCCACTGTCTTTATTTGAAAGATTTTATTTATTTATTTTTAGAGAGAGGGGAAGGGAGAGAGAAAAAGAGAGAGAAACATCAATGTGTGGTGACCTCTCACACACCCCCTCTACTGGGGACCTGGCCTGCAATCCGGGCATGTGCTCTGACTGAGAATTGAACCGGTGACCCTTTGGTTTGTAGGCTGGTGCTCAATCCACTGAGCCACACCAAGCAGTGTGTCCACTGTTTTTAAAATAATACCTTGTAAATACGGATATTATAATCCTCATTACATTCCTTCCTGGATATTGGACTCTTACGTGAAGGGACACTATGTTTTACCTGTACCTGTGTTTCTAGCAACTATCTCAGTGCATGATACATTACAGCTGTTTAACAGGTATGTGGATACATGAATTCTGACTGAACACTGACATGTTATTGTCATCTATTTACTTGATTAAGAAGACAACAGAGATGATTAAAAGATTAAAGGTGTAAATAAGCACAATGAAGAAAATCAAAAGTCAACCACACCATTCATCTCTTTGTCATTAACATTTGGCACACATGCACGTTTTCATTTACGCAAACTTTACAAAGAAAAAAGATGATGCTCCCAAGACATGTAAATACCTTTAATTCACTAGTGGGAATCGAATGACTGTACATTAAAACAGCATTAGGAGCCATTTTTAAAAGGAAAATAAAATCTGGCAATGAATCTATTATCTAATAATACATAGTGTTGGTAAAATGTAAACATAAAGGTTGGTAAAGTAAATAAAATCAAATTAATCATTTTTTTCTGCTTTTCATTCTCTCCTCCACCTATATGTATGTATTTATCTATTGTTTATTTTTCTCTTACTTGATATATGTCTCTCAAATATATATGTATCATATATCATACATGTATTATATGTGTGTATATTATGTATTAAATATATGATAGATTTTATATAATGTACCTGTATCATATATAATAAAATCTTCAGGTTAAACTCTAAGAAATAATTATGCTTCCACAGCCACCTTAGTCTCCCTCGATAGCTTTCCTTTCATCCTTAGCTCGTCTCGCCTTAGCTAACTCTTCTCTCTGGTTGGGCAGAAGAGGAGTCGGGATCTGTAAGTTGGGGAGAAAGAGAAGTAGGCAGAGAGAAAGAGGTAAGTGATGTGCACCTGATGCTTGGTTTCTACCAGATAAGGATTCTTACCCTGTAAAAATATCCCCTCTCAGTCTACACTCTTGCCCAGGCTTTCAGAGTTCAACGAAGCACTCATTGGTTTGTGGCTACTTTATAAAGATCTGGAAAACCCAGAGTTTCATTGTCAACGTAGTAAATCAAAACCTAGCTCCTCCTGTCAGTGCTGGGGAACTGTCAGTTACCGTGAAGTCATTTAGTCTTTGCTAACTGCAAAGTGGAGAGCCTGCTGCCCTTATTACCCTCCCAGAGGGGCTTTCCTCTCCACTCTGTAGTACATCTAAAATGTGCTATTATATATTTCACTGTTTAAAGTTGAAGGAATCTGAACTTTAGAACTTAGGAACGTGTTTAAGGAGCAGCTTTTGGTCCTCTCAGAGATACCCTGCACCTTACGCTGTCCGTCCACTCACCAGCTCCTTAGCCTATGGTGAGGACGGGTCAGGGCACTGAAGAAGTAGTAGCAAGGACCTTGCTTCTTGACCAGTTATTCTGCAAATTACATGTATTCTACCTTGAAGAAATTCTGGTAACTTTTCTGTATAACTCATCATTTTTCATTTTTTGTCCTTCTGTTTCCACCTGAATGCCAGATATGAAGATGCATAATTGCCAGAAAAGCAATGGTTTTAGCATTTGCATCAATCCAGAAGCAGATGTCTTAGATTTCCTCTAAGAAACACAACTGTAAAAAAGTTGCAAGTTCAGCTTTAACGAGAGAAAAAACTTTTAGCCGTTCGGGTAGACATCCAGATTACATGCTGATCGAGGCTTTGCATTTTCCATTCAGTAACCAAAATTTTCTAACGGTAACAAATGCCATAACAATACAATTAATAATATAGACTGATGATAAAGGAGATGATGGTATTGGTAATGATGTTTGAGCACTTACTGGATCTCAGATTATATTATGGACGATTCTGCCACTTGTTTTTACCTACATTGTCCTCATTAAACCTCAACAACCAAACAGTTGACATTGTTATCACTATTTTATTTTTTATAAGCTAAGAAATGGATGATTTCTCTCCTGTGTGTCTTCTTTAAAGTACCTCTATTTTGCTGGACTTCTGATAACTGTCATGTAACTTCACATTAGAAACAATTTTAGAAATCACACAGTCCCACTCACTCATTTTGGGGAAAGGAAATTGAATCTCACAGCGTTAAGTGAGGTGCCCATGGTCACTCAGCAGGGAAGCTCCGAAGCAGGCCTTGCAATTCAGCCCCCGTGCAAAGGACATTCTTTCTTCCCTGACATCTCAGATGGCCCCAACAATTAGGACTCGTGATTGGGTTATAGGGAATAAGTGTGCAGGGTAGAAGTGACAGTGTTTAAAACCTCTGAGAAGCCCATGTATACGCTCAACAAAACTTCATGTTGCCTATTTAGTTCACAGGCAAAAGTGAAGAGTTTTACAGTGTTCACTTGTGAAAATCCTCTCTTCTTCTGGTGGTCATGACAACGAATAGTATTGTATAGTGAGAAAATCATTTTTATTTTATTGCAAATTCTCAAATGCCCCTCTCCTATTAAAACAATAGGCATATTGGTTTGGGTTCTTACTCTACAAGTACATTATTGATTTGTGGCATGGTACATAAATTCAGCACCGTTCGTGACACATCATATGAATATTATATATGTTATAGAATAACTATTAACCTTAGTTCAATAACTCCTGAAAATAATTGGTTTGCATTATGAAACCTGTAATTTCTCACAGAAAGAAAATACCCTGAGGCAATTTCACACCATCTTCACATATGTTCTGCCAAAAGTTATATAAAGCCAAACCTCCCAGCCCAGAGCTTCAGCAATGTAATTAGATTTCTATTTTACAACTGAATATGCTGATTTCACTGGAAGGTATTTAACTATATATTTTGCTTATTATGAAAAAATGTCATGGTTAGAAGTTGAGAAGTTGAGTTACAATGACAGGGTTTCAGGGAATGAGTTTGAGACAAGAACAATATGGAGTTCCCATGGAGATGTAAATGAGGCCCGTGTAAGTCTCTAGATCATAGATTTATGTGCTCTTTCGAACCAACCCCTCTGCTCAGAATATCTCCAGGGCTTCCAGAACAGAAAACACATGAGAGTCCTAAGCAACATGTGGGGCTGAGTAGGTAATTTGACGGTCCAAACATTCCAAGATTCTTGGATGGGGGATGACAGTTATACCCTCTGTGGCTGGGCTCGTGCTAGGGGAGCAAGCAGCAGGCTTCTGGAGAGAAGTCTCCCCAGACGGATGAAACTCTCAACAGTAACTTTTTCAAAGTCGAGAATCAGCTGTACCTACAGTAGCCTGTGTGTTTGTTAAAAATGCACATTGTCAGCCCAACCTTCCAAATCAGAATGTGTTGCTTTGTTGCCCTGGAATATGCACCTCTGATAAGCTCCCCATGCAATTCTTAAAGCACACTGAAGCTTGACAACCACTGATCCCTAGAGTTTGGTGACAGGCCATTGGTGAGAGGCAAGCAGAAGATTAACAGGTGCTACCTCACACAAAGG
>PVKM010051025.1:0-10565 GCA_004027735.1 Carollia perspicillata
AGGGTTCTAGCAAGGAATTGTTTAAAGAGAGTGAGTAATAAGGAGGAGTGATTAATGACGATGAGGTTTCTAGTCTTTGTGATGAAGAGGATCAAAATACCAGTAACAAATGAATGGAAGAGCAGATATTGGAGGCATTGAGAAGCACAGACAAGCTTTACATTTACAGAGATTGGGTCTGCATCTTTTCTGTCACTTTAGTCCATATGATAACAAACAGGTGTTGTAATTTCTTTTTTCCTTAGTTTGCACATCTCTGTACTGGGGTAAAAATACCTGCCTAAACAGGATTGTTATGAAGACTGAGTGAGCAACTACATGAAATGCACCTGCCACACAGTGAAGTCTGGACCAATAAATTGAAGTCGTTGTTGTTATTATTATTATTATTACTCTAAGGAACTAAGCAGCATCCTAATTATTAATCAGCAGTTAATGACTATCTATCTGTACTAGAATGGACACCGTGCAGCATTTCCATGAGGCATTAACATTCCGGGGGACTGATCTGGCTAATTAAGAGTCTAGCAGCCCATTCATGTAAGATGATCTGTCTTTGTGAAGAGCCTTCCAGGTTTACTCAGTTCATCTGGTTTGCTTGTGATTTGAAGTAATGTGGAAAGGATCCATAAAACCAAAAAGGAAAATGCAGAAAGACAGGTTGAAAAATCTAGGTGGGAACTGTCTGTGGGAGTCAGAGAGGACACATTAATGAGAGGCTTCATTACGGGACAAGTTGGGAGACAAAGGGTGCGGGCAGAGAGAATCTGCTGAAGTCAGAGCTAATGCAGTAGACGGGGTGTGGTGTGTGAGCTGGCCTTGGACAGGTGCAATCACCATAAAAAAAGAGGGAGGTGCCTGGAAAAGGCAGGCAGCAGGAGGGTGGGGATGTGGGAGGGGCAGGATTGGAAACTACAAATGGGAAATTGCTGGGCCTCTGGGGTGGGGTTCTCCCAGTAAAATCCTTTGCCGTTGCTGGAACTGGCTTGGGTGTCTGTCTTCCTTTGTGTTGTGGCTCTATTAAAACGGCACTGCTTCCTTTCGGTGTTGGCTTTAGTCACTCCATTACTCACCTGAGGCAGCTGGAAGGCTTCATGCTGCTCTGGGAGTGAGAGGCTTGGAGCAGCTGCGTCTGTTCTGCTTGAGCAAGCACGAGCAGGATTGCACATCTCTGGGACACGGAAGATGGTATCAGGAATGGGACAAACATAATATCAGGGTGGGACAGAATTATTACTTGAAATAATTATATTGCAAAAATGTGTTACCCATGAAATTATGGGCATGATACATACATAAGTATGTATTTAGGCTTTTGTGATTAAAAATATATTCAGCACTGTGTGGTTGGTATGTAAGAAATGAGAAGAGGAGAGAGGACCATTGGGATGAAGACCGTGGCTTCACTACATAAGCTGAACTGGGTTCCAATCCTAGCTCTGCCATTTAGCTGTGTGGCTTTAGGCAAGTTACTTAACCTCATTAGGCCTACTTTCCTCACCCACTGAGAATGGAAAGTAATACCTATTAAAGGGCTGTGATGGGGATTAAATAAAATATGTAATGGAGCCAGATGTAGTGTGTACTTAACAAATGACAGCTGTTGTTATTTATTAAGTTTTAAGTTAGTGCTTTTTCTTTTTTTAATTTTTATTTTTTCCATAGGAGGTTACTATTTAACCTCCGTACACTCCCTTCCCCCCTGCAATCACCCCATTGTTGTCCATGTCCATGAGTCCTTTTTCCTTCTTTTCTCAGTCCCTCCACCCCCTAACCTCCCCTCCTTAGCACTTTTTCTTATAGTTATCTCACATGTATTTTCAAAACTATCAAGGCAGGAGTGTGATCCCATTTTCACAGAGGAAGGGCATGAGGTTATATTGGTTAAGCTATTTACTGGAATCATAGAACTGATGGGTACTAAAGCTACTGAAGTCAAGCTCAAGTCTTTTGACTTTCTAGCCCAGTGTCCTTCCCATACATGATATAAAGACACTATTAAAAAATAATCAAGGCTACCATTCGGCATTTATTCAGTCTAGTGTTCCATTTATCAATATAATATAAAAAGCACCACCTATTCTAACTCTGTGAAATGCAGTCTGGTTTGGGGGCAGTCATTTTGGTTTGAGAAGCTTTTCATAGACCTGCTCCACCTTGTAGCAGTGAACAACTAGAACAATATCCTCTTCATTCACAAAGAGGGAGGTGCCTCAGCACACAAGTGTACCAGGGAGGTGGCCAAAGATATGCGACAGTGGGAGAAAGTATGGGCGGATTGAAGGCCTCTCCTGCTGCAGTCAGTAATCATTTTGAAAAGCAGATAGTTGCTGCAAAGGTGGTTTTCATTTTCACCTGTGAAATGACTGCAGTGGCCATTATCTATCTGTGCATGCTAACAAAGAGACCCAGTACAGACAGATGCCGGGCACTTTTGTGAAGGCTCTGCCTACGTGGAAGCTTAATCTAGCCAGTCTAAGAAGTTTGACCTCAAAGTGAACATCAGTGTTTTTTCTCAATGTCACTGCCACCCCTGTTATGTTGCTACACTGGCTGGAGTTCACTGCCCTTCAAAAAGAAAGCCCAGGTGTTTAAGTATTGCTAGAAAAACCCTGCAAAGCTGGCTTTTTTCAGCTATTCATCTTCATCTTTTTGTGCTCTCCACCTCAAACTCTATGCTTAAGCCAGATCAAGATACTTAATGTCTATATAGCAGACATGTGCTCTTTCCTCCACTCTTCCTTTTCCCTTGGTAATTCTTATCCGTCGGAGAGCAGAGTGAAGGTCATTTCCACCAGCTTGTCTTCCACCCTCCCTGAAGCCTGGGCTGGACTTCCTGGTGTGTGCTCTGATGCCCACTCCCTTTTCCTGGCCACGGCCCTTCACACACACTGCAGCGGTGTTTACCTACCACCCCCCCCAACCCCCACAAGACTCCTGTTCCTGAGGGCAGGACTCCCAGTTCTCCTGTTCACCACTGTACCCCAGGGCCTAACTCCATGCCTGGCGAACTACAGAGCTGGATCTCCATAAATATTTGTTGAATGAGTAACTGTATGCATAAAAGTGTACTTCCACAGTTTGTGAAGCCAGCGTCTCAAAGAAGAAAATGAAGTTTATAAGATGAGCTTTCCAGAAAATTGTAGTCAGTTATAATACTGCAAACATGCATGTTATTTTCTCTACATGTTTTGCTTTTGAATGAGAATGAACATTTTTGCTAGTCCTGAGGATTTGCGCCAGTTTGGGAAAGCGAGCAATATTAAACCCGACAGTAGGTGGCTCCTGTTTAAAAGCTGTGACAATAACATCCTAGAATTAAAGGGCTCAATTGGGTACTTCTAATTTAAATACAATATAATGTAGAAAGTGAAAAAGTTATTTTAATTTAAAAATAAAGAAAGAGAATATAATCATCTTCAAAGTATAGATGAAATGAATATTGTGTTTGGTCCACATATAATGAAATTTAGAAATAATTGCAAGACATATTATCAAGAAATTGATAAAATACCAAACATGTATCCTGAGCGAATGTGACTTTTCTGGTTATGGAATATGTTTTACCTTAAATAGTCATACTTTGTCTTACTTGTAAGATTATTTTGCTTCAGAAAAGTATTTTTGAGTCATTATTTCTTTTTTAAAATTTAATCCTGACCCAAGGACGTTTTTTCATTGCTTTTAGAGAGAGAAGAAGAAAGGAAGAGAGAGAGAGAGAGACATTGAAGTGAGGAAGAAACATCGATCGGCTGCCTCTCATAAACTCCCCGACTGGGGACTGAACTCACAACTGAGGTGTGTGCCTCATTGGAAATCAAACCCACAGTCTTTTGGTGTATAAGACGATGCTCCAACCAACTGAGCCACATTGGCCGGGGCTGAGTCATTATTTCTGAAATATTACATTCTTTCAATGGCTAAGGCTCATGTAAGTTGAGCAGACATTTAGTCTCATTTGTCCCTCACCAGTCAGATATGTCCTTTAGAACATGAAGATGAGGGCATACAAGCATGTACTGATAAAATGACTATGTCGGTTGTGCTTTCATATTTGTTTTATCCTCTCAACAACCTGCACAGGGTGCCACAGTTAGTTTTCATTTTACAGAAAAGAGCACAAAGCACAGAGTAGCTAAGCAGCTTGCTCAAGCTGACAGAGTCAGTTCATGAGGGTCAGGCTGGCCTACTCACTCATGTTCTTTCCAACGTACCAAGGACACAGCAGTTGCCTTTGTGTTAACTGAGCCCAGGTGCCCGAGCCGCAGTTCATTATTCCACCTGATGGACTGTATTTGTTTTATTCAAATACACATCAGTACTGTCCCCAAGGAAACCTGGCTATCGGCAACATTTACCATAGTGGCATATTTCTGGGAACAGAATGTCCAAGTCTGAATTCTGTCTCTATCTTTTATTAACTGAGTGAATTGAGCAACTTACATAACCTCTGCATCTCGGGTTCCTCACCATTAAATAGACATTAACTAACTCACTGGGTTCTTTTGAGGATTATACAGCATAATGAGTGGAAATTGTTAAACCCAATATTGAACACATAGTAAGTACACTTCAAAATCAGATATTTTTTTTACATAAAGCCTGATCACATGTTTTATTTATCCATTATTAATAGTTGAATGTAATTTGTATTAAAATAACATTTTATTAAAGAAATAACTTCGATTTATAAATTTACACAATATGACACTGAAACTTCTGGGCCCTTGATTCAGAACCATTAATTGGCTACTGACACTTTTGAATCTGTAAAATATACATACACACATTTGCCATTTTCACAATTTGGAAGTGAGTTTTCCTATGAGGTGTCATAAGATTTAGAAATATTTGAGACATAATATAATATCTTCTTGCTTGCCTTTAACTTCTGTTTTTCTAAAGGAAGCAAACAAAAGTAGATGTTTTCAGCTTATTGGAACTCATTTTTTTAAACTGTCCATGCCTTGACGATTTTAATTCTGTGAGTAAAATGTAGAGCTATTAACTTGAGCCTACATTATAGTAATTTCTATGGCTGATTCTACTTCTCACAGAGATTTCATACTTGTCAAGAACCCTTTGCTTTGCTCTGCTCCTAATTTAAAAAATTTAAAAGTAAAAGATAAGATATAATCTTCCCATTTGGTTAAGTCAAATTTTTATAAAATCTTATTATAATTTAGTTAGACTCACCCAAAGAAATCTTATTGTATGGTGGAATGCATAATTTAAAGGGAAAGGAGCACAAATGCAAATACTTGCCCACTTTCCTGTGGTGTCTGAGAAATTCGGTTTGTTCTAGAAAGGAGAAAGACAACTATAGCTGAATTTCATTTCTAGGTGAAGTAAGTAAACTCTGTAGTTCAATGACTGATTTTGCTATGAATAAGGTAAGAAGGCTGGGTGAACATGCTAACCATTTTAAAATTAAATTCTGCATGCCTTTCTTTTTTAAAATATTTTATTTATTTATTTTTAAGAGAGGGCAAGGGAAGGAGAAAGAGTGGGAGAGAAACATCACTGTGTGGTTGCCTCTCATGTGTCCCCCACTGGGGACCTGGCTTGCAACCCAGGCATATGCCCTGACTGGGAATCGAACCAGTGACCCTTTGCTTCACAGGCCCGTGCTCATTCCACTGAGCTACACCAGCCAAGGCTCTACATGCCTTTCTAAACCCCACACTCAGATTCTAAACTGGCTTGCATCTAATGCCAGTAAAAAAAATGAATCCCTCGTCTCTTTGCCTTGTTTTTCCACCTGGAACAAATCTAGCCACTGCTTTTTCCCATCCTCTCAAGGCTGCAAATCTTGCCCCATTCCAGTTTTCAAAATATTTCATAATATATATCTGAATGAGAGCAGTTTGGATACTCATAAGCTAGAACAATTCCACAAATTTAAAATGAGAACAACGAAAAATTTACCTTAACAAAAATGATCCAAAGACCTAGTTTTCATTTTAAACTTACTTTTAAAAAATTTATATATGTACATTCCTCTAATAGGACCCTTACTTCTAACACAGAGAACACATGGTATAAAGGCTCAGAAATTTCTTCAAGCAGAGAAAGAGTCACAGATGGAGATACCTTCAACACTAACTTCTCTTGCTGTGCATTTTGCAGTTTTATAATATCAAGCATTCTCATAAGAGATTTGTTTCCTCCAGGAGGCAATAAAGTGACTTTTCTCTGCTAAACTAAAAGTCAAGACTGACGTAAACAGAGCTGTCAAGCCCTCATGGTAAGAGACTTCCTGAAGTTTGCAGAGTTTAAACTTGCCAGGCAAATCAAATAGTGTCAAGGTAAACATGAGGGTTTTTGATACAGATACCAGTATGGGATCCCTCCCTGAATTATAATCAGTACACCGCCACCACTGCCCAGCTGGTGAGTTGCATAATGCAATCAAGTTATTCCTGATTATCTCAACCAGCAATCAGGACTTTCGCCCGGAGTTAGTCTGGCCTCACAGGACAAATGGGGCGAGTCTCAACATGGAGGAGCTCTGGGCTCAGATGCAGGGGTGGGGAAGTTTGCATAAATGGGTGCACAGAAACCATCTCCAGCAGGAAAAGTGGGAGACACCCAAGGGCTGCGGTAGCAGCTTGATTGCCACTGTACTCTTCAGAAAATGGGCCTGACAGCTGGCCAGAAATATAACCTGCCATGAAAATATTAGCCATATGCCTAAATTTTGCAATTCATTTTTAAACTTTATGCATGCATTCTATTCATGTGTTAGATATTTTTGCTTTGGCGTAGTCTTAAAGTTTTGCTTTTAGACAGTATGTTTAGTAAATGTGCGTTTTTATTTTGACCAGACTACTAGATGTATACCTTAAGTTGGGTTTGAAAGTGCCAATAGACTATTCTTTGTCAAGTGGGAGAGGTGGCCTAATTCTTTGACCTGGCAACCCTGGAGTTGTCACCACTTTGTGAGCTTTATAATGAAGTCAATCATGAAAACTCAGCTGGAGTCTTGGAAGAAAATCAAGTTTCATCTGCTTATATAAATCTGAAAGTCAGTGTCAGGTTTCTGAGCTCTTTAGATCAGGGAGATATTTGGGCTTGAAGTATAAAGACCCAAGAGAGGAGGGGAGGAGCTGGTGATATCAGAGCTGCTCTAAGGCCACAAGAGGACATCTGTGATCTGTACAGCAAGATCAAGGGCGGGAGAGAACATTTTCAGTGTCATTGTCTTGTTGAAAGCAATTTACTGCCATAGTCCAATGTTAAATCTGCAATAAAGAACCAGATTCTTGTCGAATAACTCAAAAGGAAGTGACTTTCTCCTTCATTCAAAGTAAATGAGAAATAGAGACAACATAAACAACATCTTGAAGAGTTTGCTTAGATGAAGCTATTTACCCTAAATAAAACACATGGGAATTTCTCTTCTCCACTACGGTGCTGATATCTGCATGATAGCATTGAATAGGAGATTAATGGAAGCATGGGACTGCTGTGGGCCTTTAAAGGTACAAGACAGTAGAGACAACATAATCTCAGATGTTTAGAAAATGGTGTGTAATAACGCCACCTGAAATTGTAGCAATCACTACTTAATACAACCGTTTCCTGATGGGACAGAAAGTAAGTATGCTTGGTACAGTTTAAGAATAGAAACATAAAAAAGCAATGCAATAACTTAGAGACAGTTATGACAAATAATATTTTGGGGTTGAAAATAAGCCAACCAATATAAGATTCTGAGAAGTTAGGTTTGTAGTTAAAATGGGATGTTTCTTTTGAGAAGCAAATATCTTAATCTATAGTTTGTGAATTTATCTTTTCCCATGATGAGTGAAGGAGAAACCAAAGGGAGAAAAGCAAAGGTGTGTTTCAGCTGACAGTGTGCCACATACGCAGTGAATCAGTGTCCTAATCAGACAGGTGTGACTTCTCCGAAAAAAAAAGTTCACCCCACCCACCTGGAAATCCTCCTTTGCCCGAGCTCAGCATACTGACTACTTTCTAGACATGTCACCATACTTTTTCTGGATTGGCAAGGAAATTACATGAAAATGCTGAGCAGGGAAGGTTAAATCATTATATAACTATAATGCTGGCCTTGTCAGATAGATTCAGATAGGTGTGATATTTTTTTTAATTCAAGAACTAAACTCATGTATATATGACTTTTTGATTTGTTCTACATTTTTTCAGCATTTTATATGACCCGTATATTTTTGAGTAAAATCGCCATAAATGTTTCTACTTACATTTCTTTTCTACAACAATTTTTAATACACTTTCTTAAGGTTTAATTTATTTATTTTTAGACAGAAGGGAAATGAGGGAGAAAAAGAGGAAGAGAAACATCACTGTGCAGTTGCCTCTCATGCACCCCCTACTGGGGACCTGGCCTGCAACCCATGACCCTTTGGTTAGCAGGCCAGTGCTCAATCCACTGAGCCACACTAGCCAGGGCTACAACTAATTTTGTAGAATTACTTAGGTTAAATACATTTATGGTTTCTAGAAACTTTCTGACTCATCTCATTAGTCATAGGTGAGAAAATAGTCTTATCCCACCACCATATAGTATTAGATTTTTGCTAGGACAAAAATCCAGTCTCCACTACTAATAATCCAATTTTTAAGAACAAAATTATTTCATGAATTACATAAAATGAATAGAATTTATAAATTATCACTAATATAATCTGCAAAAAGATTAGGCATTTGAGTTTATTTTATTTTATTTTTTTTACCACCAGATAAGTATTTTATTTATTTATTATTTTTTAACCTTTATTTTTTAAAGATTTTATTTATTTACCTTTAGAGGGGAAGGAAAAGAGAGAGGGAGAGAAATATTAATGTATGGTTGCCTCTCATGCATCCCCTCCTGGGAACTGGCCTGCAACCCAAGCATGTGCCCTGACTGGGAATTGAACTGCAGTTGTTTGGTTTGCAGACCTGCGCTCAATTCACTGAGCTACACCAGCCAGGGTTATTTATTTTTATTTAAAAAATTTTTTAATAATTTTTTATTTTTTCAGTTGAGGTTGACATACATTATATTAGTTTCAGGTGTACACCCAAGTGATTAGACATTGTATAACTTACTAAATGATCATCTGATAAATCTCATACCATCTGACACCATATATAGTTATTAGAATATTGTTGACTATATTCCCTGTGCTGTACTTTATATCCCCATGACTATTCTAGGCATTTGAGTTTAAATTCATGGTTTCCCAAATGGCAGTAATCTGAATCACCTGAAAAATTAAAAAAAAAACACCAACAAAATAAAACAGTTAAAAGACCCAAAACAGACTTACTGACTTAGAATTTGGTAAGGTTGGCATTATTATATTAAAAAACTCTCCAGAGGTTTTTAAAGTCTTAAGTGTGAATCCATGTCTGGGAGATAGGAAGTACTAAACAGGCCTGTGTTTGCTTTCTGAATCAGTTCAATAGAAAGTAGGCTGAAGTAATGAGCTAAACTATCCAGCTACTTAAGGATTATAATTGTAAAATTTTAGCTTGGCAAAACCCCAATAATTTTTAAATTCAGGCTATTTCTTTCAAGCCTTTTTGCTGTCATTATTTCATTTGTGGTGTATGTAAAATGATCTGCGAGCTTCACTAAAAGTCAAGTCTGCTGAGTAGGAATTTATACTGACTTCATGATCAAAATAAATAAATGTTGGAAGATTTTTAATTGAGAACTGTTTAACAAAATTCCGAATAAATATGCAATAGTAATTAATGAAGGCTACACTTTTTAAAATTATATTTTACTTATTATACTCTTACAGTTGTCCCAACTTTTTCCCCTTTGCCGCTCTCTACCCAGCACACCTCAGTCCTTCAGGAAATCCCCACACCATTGTTCATGTCCGTGGGTCATGCATATAAGTCCTTTGGTTACTCCATTTGCTATGCTGTACTTTATATCCCCATGGCTATTCCATAACTACCTATTTGTACTTCTTAATCCCCTCACCTCTATATCTACTCCCCATACCCACACCCATTTGACAACTATCAAAATGCTCTCCATATCCATGATTCTGTCTCTGTTCTTCTTGTTTGCTTAGGTGTTTTTTAAGATTTAATTGTTGACAGATATGCATTTTTTGCCATTTTATTGTTCATAGTTTTGATCTTTTTCTTAAATAAGTCCCTTTAATATTTCATATAATAATGGTTTGGTGATCTGAACTCCTTTAGTTTTTTCTTGTATGGGAAGGTCTTTATCTGCTGTTCAATTCTAAATGATAGCTTTGCTGGGTAGAGCAATCTTGGCTGTAGGTTCCTGCTTTTCATGACGTTGAATATTTCTTGTCCATCCCTTCAAGCCTATGAAGTTTCTTTTGAGAAATCAGCTGACAGTCTTATGGGAACTCCCCTGTAGGTAACTGACCGTTTTTCCCTTGCTGTTTTTAGGCTTTTCTCTTCATCTTTAACACTTGGAATTTTAACTATTCTGTGTCTTGGAGTGGGCCTTTTTGCATCCATCTTGTTTGAGACTCTGTGCTTCCTAGACTTGCATGTCTATTTCCTTCACTGAATCAGGGAAGTTTACTTTCATTGTTTTTTTT
>PVKM010051026.1:0-10567 GCA_004027735.1 Carollia perspicillata
GTGGCTCCTGAACTGGGGCTTGCTGACCACATTGTCTCTGTGAGGTCGAGCAGACCCCAGACCTTGGCTGGTGGCTGAGGGATTGTTTCCAGAGACCATCGTCTTCCCTGCTACAGAAGCTTCCTAGGCTTTGCCAGCTGCTCTGAGGAGAGGGCAGAGTGGGAGGCAAAAGTTGGAGGTCCCCAGTGCTGGGTCCAAAGGATGTGGCTGGAGAACTTTTGTGATGGAGGAGAGGCAACCAAAGGAATACAGAAGAGGAGGGCCAGGCAGGACTGGGGCCCTTGGCCAGGAACTGACCACTGGGTTAACGGAGACCCCAGACCCCTTGGTTTTTTGGAAGCTACCCAAACCCTACCCTGCCCTACCCTGGCAGAGCCCAGGGCAGAGCAGGAATCAAGCAGGTCAGGGTCCTATCTGCTGGCCTTACACTGGGCTCCCTGCACCCCACCCCCACATGCACACAGCGGGACCTGAGGTTTGGGGCAGCACCTGGGAGCTCAGGGCTTGGCCCCAGGCTCAGATATGCTCGGCAGCTTGCTGCAGGCCCAGAGCCAAAGTAGGAAAGGAGAGGGAGGAAGCTGCACGGCTGAGGGCAACTGAGCAAGCTGAGCTGGTCTCAGCCAGAACTGGCACGAGGTAAAACAGGGGCTCAGCCCTGCCCTCCTGTGATTCTCCCAGGCAAGCAGCCCCAGTGAATGTGGAGGAGGCCCGCTACATGCCCCCCACCCCCAAAGTATGTACTGTTTGTCCATCAACCAATGTCCTGTGTGCCAGCCCGAGGGAGCACAGGGTCCCCTGGGGGAGGCCCACCAGTAAACAGGAACTAATGCCATGCTGGCAAAAATCCTCCTGGTCAAGGGCTCTGGGTCCTCCACCTCCTCTTCCTCCACCTGGCCAGGTGACTTTGGACTTCACCGTATATATCTAACCCTGCCTCCCAAGGATGAACCACATTCTCATGGGCTTCTTATTAGATAGTTCTACCAACTGCTGGTGTTGCTGGGAGAGCTGGCAACATGAGCAGTGCCAGGAATCCCAGAGCCAGCTAAGAAGGGGCAGCTCTGGATCAAGAGCAGAATCACTGGATGACCTCACAGGGGAGCATGGAGGTGGAAGAGCCTGCACGAGCAACCTGCTACCTCCCTCTCCACTGAGGGACGGACGGGGGGCCAGGGCTCCCTACTCCCTGTCCAGAGAGAAAAGATCGTATCTGGAGCCCCTGGGGAAAACCACCCAGCCATGGGAGGGGCCGCCTCCTACCCTCCCTTCCAGCCTCGCTCACCTACCAGTCCCCTACTCCCCCCTGCCCAGCCTAAGGAGGCAGTGGGTGGCTCAAGACGCAGTGCTGGCAGCTGAGGCCTGCCTCAGTGGAAGGAAGTTACACTCGCCCCCAGGGTTAATAGCGCAGAATCTGAACCTGCCAGGGAGGCTTGGACTAAATAACAGAGGAGACAGGAGCAGTTCTGTGTTTAGGAGGCATGAACTGGGGTGCAGCCCTGCTCTGGGCTCAGTTTCCATTCTAAGGGATCTGCGTGGCCTCTGAGACCCCTCCTGCCCTGATGGTGTGGTACAGAATGGGAATCAAGGGGGAATCATGAAGACTGGGGGCTGCCCAGGGTCAGCCCCCTAACAACGGTAGGCGGGCCAAAGTGGCAGGGGTGCCCAAGGAGGTGAGGGTGGCTCTCTGCAGGACCAACCAGGGCCATTCATGAGGAAGGCCTCAGTCTTGGCCCCGACCCCAGGGCAGGTCTGGGTAACCCTTTTCTTCTCACATCATTACCCCTCTACAAGATGAGATCCTAAGAGTCCTTTAAGTCTGCTTAGGGATGGTTGCAAAAGTCCAACTGGTGTGGCTGAGCTGGTTGGGTATGATCTTGCAAAGCAAAGGGTTATGGGTTCAATTTCTGATCAGGGCACATGCCTGGGTTGGGCTGGTCCTTAGTTGGGGCGGGTATGAGAGGTAACCTGCCACGTCCTCACCTTCACATGTTGCATGACAGAGTCCGGACATGAGAAGGGATGAGCTCAGAGAGACAACCTTCTAAGGAAAGGACGTGGCATGACGAAGGGGGAGAGGAGGGCAGATCTCTTTTTGTCAGTCATTAGTGGCTTGATACTGTGCTTGCTGATTCCCAAGATCTGGACACCCAGAGAGGAGGCAGAGGGAGAAAATCCCCGTAGTAAATCCTCTCCTACAGGGGAATTGCAGGGGGAAGAAAAGGCCACATCCCCTGCAGAGACCCCTAGAATCCCTAGCAAAAATACCCCTATAGCTACCACAAAACCTGAGCTATCTGTACAAAGCATAACCCTAATACCTAGATATGAAAAGTTAGGTCAAAAAGAAAGAAAAATCCAGCAAATAGTACCTACTGTTCAGGGACAGCACGGGCCAGCCTATATAATAGCAGGAAGGTTATAGTATCCACCTAAAGGGAGAAAAAGTCTCCAAAAAGTTTCCCAAACCCACTGACCTTCCCTTTCCTTATAAGAGTATATAATAGAGAGTTAAAATAGTAAATATTAAGGGACAACTGTACCTTACAAAAGTCTTAGTTTCAGAGAACGCTTGGCACAGGCAAGACCTCCCTAGTATATATTAACTAAGAAACAAAAGGTTTCTATAGTAAAGCAGTTACTAAGAGCCGTTGATAAGGAACTAAAATACTGTTACTAACCGAAACTTATACACAAGTCAAAAATATAATTAAAACATCTATCATATTAAAGGTCAAAATATTTTCCCTAATATTATCAGATGTCACCAGACTTTAATTGTATGATTAATTCTAAAACTGACCCACTGACGCAAAAAGCTGTAACCACAAAGCGCTAATCTCTGCCAAAAATGAAAGTATAAAACATTGCTTGCTACACAATTAAAGCGGAGCAGAATTTCACCGTCCGTTGAGTTGTGTCGTTATTCTGTCTCTCATGGCCAACGCCTTACCCCCTCTCGACCTTCGGACCCCTGGACTCTGCTATGGCCAGACCGCGGCAGTAACCAACCAATCAACGTTTCTCTCCCTCTTTCTCTCTTCCTCTCTCTCTAAAAATAAATAAATAAAACCTTTTTTTAAAAGTCTGTGTTCAAATTGGAAGGGACAATGGGATAGGGAGATTAAGAATTTAGATGAATGAATAACCAGAGAGGTCACTGTGCCCTCTCCCCACCAAGCCCCTGCCCCATCCATGGTCGCAGAGCTATCCTTTTACAATTCCCTCAATGGCCCTGTTGAAGATCCCAAAGACCCCCTTCCCTTGGCCTGACCAGCCTGAAAGCCTTGCACCCTGTGAGTGGTCCCCCAGGCCAATCCCTCAGCAGGTGTTCTGGAGCCCTGAGGCAATGGTCTCCAGGTGAGAGGAAGAGTGTTCAGGAGGAGGAACAGTCGATCCCCACCAAGCAGACAACAGGCCTGGCCAGCTCAGGCCTCAGACTGTACCGGCCAACTCCAGAAATGAAGCCATGGCCCCCCTGCCTGCGGGCTGGAACAATACCAAGATGAGCCCTGAGACTGCCTCCTGCAGGATGCCCTAAGGCTGGGCATGAGAGTTCTCCCTGCCCCTTCCCTTCCTCTAGGCCCAGCCAGGACAGGGAGTGACTGCCCCCTGGTGCTCTACAGAGACATCCAGAATCTCTGCCCAGGTTCTGGTCCTGCCAGGTCCAGCACAGAAATTGGGGCAGGAGACCTCGTCTTGGAAAACAGTGACACCTCCCCATCCCAGCCTGGCACCTACCGTGACTTTTTCTCTGCTCTGGCTTCTGTCTCTGAGAGCCCTCCAGTCTCCTGGGAGTTCCCTCCTGGAGGACCCAGCTCACTCCCCCAGCTGTCCCCTGGCCTCTGCCTTTGAGGGTCTGGCAGCCAAGGCCTGGAGCCAGAGCCCCTGTCCCACCCTGATGCGTAGGTATTGACCAGTGTTTCTGTTATTAATCACAACTGGCATGTACTGAGCACCTGCTAGCTGCCAATCACTCTTTAGCTTGTTAACACTCACAGCAACCCTATACCTCTGAGAGGCAGAACAGGATTGTGGTTCTGCTTTTGGCTGTTGGTGTCAAATTGCTTGGGTTCAAATCCCCACTGGTCCCCTTACCAGCTGTGAGATCTCAGACAAGTCTTAATTTTTACCTCTGCAAAATGAAGCTGTTATATGAATGAACACACATGAAGCCTTTAGAACAGTGTCTGGTCACTTAAGCACATTAAGTACCTGGTCAATTCTAGGCATTTTTATGAAGTAGGCTGTATTATCCCCATTTCATACATGTGGAAACTGACACTCTGAAAGGCTAAGGAGCTTGAGAAGTTATGCCATATAATTAGGACACGGCGGGATGAGAATCCAAATCCTCAGCTCTCAAGCCTTCCGCCGACAGCCCTTCATTTGGAAAATGACATTGCTGAGTGACAGAAATCTAACCTTTTTAAACAGTGAGTAGCCACTGAAAATTATCGTCAAGTCCTAAATCTAAGTTTTATTGTGATTTGGGTAACCCATTTCCCCTCTCACACCTCCGATTACGCTCGTCTATGTTGAGAGATGAAAAGGGCAGAGACTGAGGTGTCTGCACTCCCTAACACTCTGACATCTGATTCTGGGCGAGAGCCCTGAGCCACTGCCACTCAATTCAAAGTTATGAGCATCTACCCAGGAGTGTGGGGAAAGCAAGGGCATTCAGTGGGGGAACAGCACATACACAGAGGAGGGTAGGATGGGGCTGTGAACTGCGGCCAGGAAGCAGGCGAGGCTAGAGAGGTAAGTCGGTGCCTGGCTGTGCCAGAGGACCTTGAATGTCAAAGAGAGGCAGGGGCTGGCCTCGGGGTCCTAAGGACAGCAGGTCTGCCCTCTAAGCGCTCTGTCATAGAAGCAGAAGCAGCAATTGAGGTAACCAAACCCAACAGACTCAAGACACCAAGCCCCTTTGCGCCCTTCCAAATGTTGTGTCCTGCTATACTGGGTAATGCTTACCTCCTTGGGCTGGTTCCAGAATGAGAGTTATATAGGTAAAAAAAAAAAAAAAGCAGAGCAAACCTACACAGGACATTAGAGGTCGGGTAGTTAAGATGGGGAAACTGAGGTGCTGGCACAGGGTCAAGGGCCCAGCAGGAGCCTGAGGCTCCACCCTCCCAAACCAGCTCCTTCCACTGACCAAAGCGATGGACACCAACAACAGATGTCGTTAACGCCTTATAAGGAGTTATAATGCCCTGAAGAGCCCAGACCAGGTTACTCCAGATGACAAAGGCACGCACAGAGGTTGGTGGGAGGACGGCGGAGACCCGGGCTACAAGGATGAGCCTCCCACAAGGAGGAAGGGCTGGGTCGGAAGTGAATATGCAAGGACAGCCGCGCAGGCAGACCCTGGAGCAGGAACCCAAGTCCTAGCAACAGGCCGACCATTGGAGGAGCAGAACAGACTGGCCTGTGATTGGCGCTTTCCAAAGCCCGCGACTGGAAGGCAGGCCGCGTTCATATACGGATATCCAGCCTGTACTGGAACCTTCGTGACCCTGAGTGATCAGAGCCCCTTTCCGACGAATCCAGGGCCGGAGCACGCGACGTACGGGCCCAGAGCCATACAGCTCATTTACACGAATTACCCCCATGTGCCCTTGGGCACCCGCAGACAGCAAAATCCTTCCCTTTGGGCCCAGGTGTTTGGGAGTGGGGACCCAGAAACAGTTGAGACAGCGCACGGGACTGGAGGGCGCTGCTGCTCCCCCGGGGCTGCAGCCAAACCTGCGTAGCCGGAATGCTTTCAGCAACAGAACCTGGCTGAAACTTGCGGTGGGCAGGGCTGCCGCGAGGACCAGCTGCATGCAGGGCTGCTGGTGCCCTGCGAGGGGCAGCAGAGGATGGCACCATCAGAGCCGGCCCCTACCTAGGTGAGAGTGGTGCCAGGGCCCAGACCTGGTCCAGGATTGATGCTGAATCCCTCCTCCCAATTCCATAGCCCTGCAAATAGTTTGGTAACCCAAATAATGGAACAGGAGCGGCCAAATCGGTCGTCGCTGGTGCGCACTAGGGTGCTGAAGCCAGGAGGGACTGGCGTTCATTTTGACTTTTATCACCACTAGGCTAAAGAAATTTTTTTAAAGATTTTATTTATTTTTAGGGAGGAAGAAAGAGAGGGAGAGAAACATCAATGTGTGGTTGCCTTTTGAGAACACCCCAACCACTGGGGACCTGGCCAGCAACCCAGGCAGGTGCCCTGACTGACTGGGGATCAAACCCGCGACCTTTTGGTTCGCAGGCCCTGAATAAATTTTTAGAAAAGATCTTTTCAGAGAGGAGGGAGGGACAGAGTGAGCAAACGTGGAACACAGCTTGGTTGCCTCTTCCTCCACCCCATCCCATGCCTTCAAATGAGGATCTGGCCTGCAACCCAGGCATGTGACCCGATTGGGAATTGAACCGACAACGTATCAGTTTGCAGGCCAGCCTCAATCCACTGAGCCCTATCAGCTAGGGCAGACTAAAATGTAAATCCTATAAAACTATGAGACATTTACACAACGGTCTACTACTCAGTGGTAAAAAAGAAAGTTTTACCCTTGTGACAGCATGGATGGTCCTGGAAAACACTATGCTAAGTGAAATAAGCCAGTCAGAGAAAGGCAAATACAATAGCTTCCACTCATATGTGGAACCTAATGAACAAACTTAACAAGGAATATGCGGCCAGATTCATAGAGGGAGAGCAGAGTGACAGCTAGGGGTGGAGGGAGGTTATGGGGTGGAGGGGCTGAGCAAAAAGGAAAAGGGACGCATGGACAGCAGTGTGGTGACTGCTGGGGCGAGGAGTGTAGGAGGGGACTAAAGGGTAATGGGAAAAACATACAGTGGAGATTAAATTTTAAAAGTTTTAGATCCTGGTAAGCACTGGGAGCAATTGCTACTCCTGCTTTCACCCAGTAGTGGGATGTAGTATCTGCTTGATCCTAGAGATCTGGGCAGTGTTTAGGGAGATGACAAGGAAAGGGACTCACCCAAAATGTTTGCAGTCAGCCATGAGCTGCTGCTCATCCTTTATACCCCATACCTAACCATTACTTTGAAATCTATCTTGTCTCTATTTTGAATGTAACCTAATTTAGGGCAAGAGAGTATCTTTCAGTCTTACTTTTCCCACAATCGAACCTCCCTAACCAAGAACTGAAGGGCCACAGTATTCCCAGAAAGGAACGTTTTTTAAAACTGAGCCGACAAAAACACCTATAAACTTAATGATGTAACTCCATTCCATATTTTGGAAGGCAGAAACTCCGGAAGGGGGTATGCTTCGATAACAAAGCTAATAGAATGCAAAATGAGATTCCCATCAGGCTTTAAAGAACTGACCAACCATCTCAACCCCATCCCTAAACTCTAGCTTCAGGCTAAGGGAGTGAGGAGAGACAGGTGTTGATGTCTCTTAGCCCCTTATGGCACAGTGAGGGAACACTAGGTGACTTGCCCATCATGGTCCGACGAACCAGTTAATAGCAAGATCATGTTAAGATGAGCCTAGATTCAGTCTACAGATGTAGTGAACACGAAGGCAGCCTCTCAGGCATGCATGCCTGTTCCTGAGAACCCCCAGGAACGTGGTGGGCTACACTGTTTCATCACATCCCCCAAGCACCGGCTACAGGCCACCGGGCCAAGTGAATGCACACGTGACGTGGCTTGCCAAGTCAAAGCCACTGGGCAGCTACCCAATACTTCTTTCATCCAGGGAAGGCAGGAGAGGATCTTGAGGAAGCAAAACACCCTAACCTGGAAGACTCAGAAAACAAGGTGGGTGGCATGTATTTCATCCAGCATGTCGTTCAGGACTTCGTCGGCTCAGGTAACAGGCCCTGGTATGGCTGCTGCTGAAGACCACCTAATTCTGGGGGAGAGCCCTGGCCAGCCCCCATTCCGTTCCCCATGAGCCACTTAAGACTGGATGGAGGGACGAAGTAAAATCCTTACACAAGATACAAAGTACCCCAACAGGGATGGGAACAAACGAAATGACACAGGAGGAAAACTACTGGACAAACCCAGAACGCGGGCCATTCAAGTGGCCTAGTCTCTTGAAAAAGTTATAAATAGGAGATGGAGGAAATAGAGGCTAAAGGAACTTAATAATGAAATCCAATTAATGAATTTTAGTTAGATCCCAGATGGTGTGTGTGTAGGGGTGGTCACAAAAAAAATGCTTCTTTGGTTCCACGGGACAGAGAAACAGAAATGATAGGTTAACTGTCCTGGCAAGTAGCGAGTACTTGGTTGCCCACTGTGTCCTTCTTTTCCTCTTTTGTCTTTGAAAAATTTCAAAATAAAGGGTTGGGGGTTAAGTGCCAGTATCACCTAGCTAGGTGCCCTTTACGTTGGGGTTAAATATAACTCAACAGGTACTATTTGGGTCCACCGGATTCCAATTATCCAGTTAAAATCACAAGGGGAAACCTTTATGATCCAAGAGTCACTTAGGGCTCAAAGTAAAAATCCTTCTATCTCAAAGCCAGACTTTAAGTCTACAATCTCTAACTGAGCCCGAGGGGAACAGTGGTCACCTCTAGGATGGGGAAGTGGGTGGCTCAGGAGCCGCCACGGCAGAGTCACTGATAAACCAGGAGTCTCCGGACACTGGAAGATCGGGAGTGTGTTAACCTCCACAGGCAACACACGGTCTCTGTACTTTACAACCCTTTAAAACTGTAAAGACCTTTCTTAGCTGAAAGGCAATACAAAAACCCGTTTTAGACTGCACACTTTTGTCTTTTGAACATGCATGTACTACTTATTCAAATAAAAAATATTCCTCCAAATAACTTTCTACTGATTTTCCTCTCCCATACTATGCTGAATCAAGTGCCGTTTCAGAGTATGACTTCGATTGGGAAATCCTAATCCATTTTGTCTTGCCACACGTGGAGTAAGTATGAAGATGAGATACCAATAACCCTGAACCCTGGTACTGAGCACTCACCAGTGTGGCCCAGCCACTCTCGCCACAGCTGCTCACTGTCCACAGGTATCTGTGGGCAATTACAGGTGGGGTTTGTGGCCATTCAGACCCAATCACGTGTCCCCTTTTCTGTACCAGAACCAGAAAATTCAAATCGGGCTAATTAGCAATCTGGTATCCCACCATCATAACGTTCTGATTAGGCTGGCGACCACTTAATGTCAACTCCTAGAAATAGAAGTGTTACCCAGTTAGTTTTCAGATTGTTCCTCCAAGCTTGCTTTGAGAACTGTGCACCCTGGAGGAGGTAGCTGCCATTCTTAGCCACTCAGGTCAGCAGTGAGTCAGTGTGCAGTTTCGGCTGCCCGGTACAAAGGCCAGAGCATGTGGTAATGACACGTAAATAGAGTGGAGGGAAGCCACTCCCACTCAACAGCGACTCACCTGCTACGCTGAAGGTTCCCTGCCACGGAACCTCATCTGACGGCCCCTCCACCCCACCTACAAAGTCACAGAAATGGAGAACTGTCTTCTGTGGCTGCCTCTGGCGGAGTGCATCGTTTACCCCTTTATAATCCCTCTCCTGCCCCTCTCTCATCCCCTTCGTTTAGTCGTTTCACACTAGTCCTTTTTTTAATGCTAAGGTGCACTGAGGAACAGGACCTCTCCGTGATGCCTCACTCAAGGCGTTATGCAAGTTAGAACTTTCTGAACCTCAACTCTTTAGAGCCATCCTTCTCCAAACACTTACTGGTGCGCAGCATTTTTTCCCAAATGCTTCAACTCAAACAACACAACCCACTACACCATGATGTGATGTAACGGAAGCAGCAGCTATGGGTGCGGCTGAACTCTATTAAAATAGAGACCAGCAAAACTGTAAATTAATGCTGTTACTATTTTTTGTTTTGGAAAATAATTCCTTTTCGTGAAATTATTTTAACATGTAATGGGGTTTTGTTTTTTATTAAATAAGTGAGTATTTTTAGTTTCTAGTTTTGGATACACCCCACATAAACAAATGCACTTCAGAGTTATGTTAAGGGGTCCAGAGATGGAAAAGTTCGGAAACCTGCATTGAGGAACTCTTAAAACTGGACAGAAATGCGGCAGACAGCATGTTATCTCAAACGTAAGTGTTGGAATGCTCTGGGTGAACTCATCTCCTGTCAAATTCCAGGCCCTCATAATGGGAAGTCACACCAAGATCAGGGTTTAAGAATAGCAACTGCCAGGCACTACCCCTCCTCTCGGAGGAGCCTTGGCCTCCGTTCCTTCCAATAAGCTGGCCTCTTCTGATCTCACCCTTATCTGTGCTTCCCTGTTAGCACGACGTCTGGTTCATCTCTCTAACCTCAGTACTTCCCACATTAAAAGCGCTCCTTCAATGTGGCTGAATGTTGGCTGCTACTCAGCCTGAGTCCTTGGCTGAGTGGAACAGCCTGGTGTTGGTAGGCAGAGCTCAGAAGGGCCACACACAGGGGCTCCGATGTGGACTTATCGGCACGAGCTGCGGGACCTTGGGCACACGCACGGTCGCTTCCATCTCCACAGCTACACCTGCAGTGGCACTCTCACAGTGGTTCTGAGTGATGAACGCACAGGCGACTTTATTCGCCACACAGA
>PVKM010051027.1:0-10571 GCA_004027735.1 Carollia perspicillata
ACGAGGCGCCAAATTCAGCGTGCGGGTGACGCTGCGCTGAATCGGGGTCGCGAGGAGTGAGGTCTTTGGTGTTGTAGTTACTTACCTGCCCGCACTGCACGGGGCGGGAACGATACTGATAAAGCCCTTAGCGCTCCTGCCGCCTGGGAAGTGCCCAGTGAGTGCTGCTAGCGCTTGGCTGTTGTCATTCTGCACCTACAACCGGGCACTGGAGAGCAGTCCCAGAGGCATCCCAGCGTCCTCCCATTGCCCACAGCAGCCCCCGCAACAGGAAGGGGGTGTTAATAGACGTTAGGCCCAAAGCAGGCATGATCCAAACTTGGAGCAGTCCACTGTTCGAGACTGGGGTTTGCCGTGGGCCTCATGCGCCTCCCAAGAGGGCTGCACGCTGTTTTCCTGGCTCATTTCTCCACCAAACTCCTCTCTCCTCCCTTCACTCTGAGGGCACGCTGTGCCACCGGCGTTGAGCAGAGCACACCTCCGAAAGCGCTGGCGTGTAGGACACGACCCAGACTCCTCAGCCAGGCGTCCGGCAGTCCGGCCCACCCGCCTCTCTGACCTCAGACCTGTGCCGCTGTCCTTCCCACCTTTCCTGCTGCCGTGGCTCCCGGGACGCGCTGGGCTGCCGCCCACCCTGGCACCCCCTGTGCCTTTTGCCGGGGCTGCCATTGCCTTCTCGTGCACCTGAAAAACGTTTCCTCCCCGTCACACAGGCTGAGAGCCGCCTGCCTCTCACCCCGTCCCCATTTCCCCAGGGGCCTCTCCCTGGGTCACGGGCTCCCCCCGTGGGGCGAATGACCATCGTTGCGTGCCCAGAGCATCCGCAGCCCTCTCTCCCCGAACTAGAGTCGGCACGCCGTGGTCGTTTCTCCACGTCTGTCTCGCAGTTAATAGAAACACTAACGTGGGGGGCGCAGAAGGCGTCCAGCCGTGGAATACGGAAAATGGAGACATCGATCGAAGACGCTATGAGAAACGTTGTACACGGGACAACGCCACCTCGGTCCCCTTCAAAACAGACACCTGGGGACCTCACACCTTCTCCCAGTTGCCGTCAGCTGCCTCGTCCTGTTTTCCTGAGTCTCATCGACTGTCTGAAATCTCCTCCCTTCCAAAGGTGATTGGAGTTTGGGGAAAAGCCGGGAGTCACAGGGCGCCAGACCTGGGCTGTAGTGGGGCTGAGTCACCTGGGCGGTTTTGCCAAACATCCCTGCACGAGACGTGATGCATGAGCAGGCTTGTTGTCGTGACAGAGCTGCCCATCCCCGGTTCCCGTAGCTGGGCCCTTCTGAATCACCCAGATCGTTTCTGCAGAGGAGTGTTCAAGCGTACGTGACACAAGATCTGACGCGGATCCGTCGCTCTGCTCGCTCATTTTGAATGCGACAGCCACACACGCTCACTCCACGGTGTCTACCGCCCACTGACCAGTACAGTGAAGACATCAGTGTTCGCACATGCGCACTCCAGTCCACTCGCCTTGGCTGCCCGGTCACGGCGATGTCGCACAGACCGCTCTCGTTTTCCGGACAGACCTCCAGCGTTCGCCTGGTAGGCAACGCGGACCTGCCTGCAGTGGTTATGGAGCCCTGGACTCGTTTTCCAGAGAAGGCTGAGACCCAGAGCAGTGAAGTGACTGGCCTGTGGTCACCCAGAGCCAGGTGGCAGACCCCCCTCTTCCGGGAGCTCCCGAGGGCCCTGACTGTCCTGTGGCTGTCTCCTGAGGAGAGAACTCGGTGCCTGGGCCACAGATGCCCAGCAGCTCGGGGCGGGGTCACGAGGGAGCCCGCGTGGACTGCGAAAGTGCCTCTCTGGAATGGGGCCGGAGAGTGAGAAATCGGAGGTGGGCACTAACGGGAGCGGCGGAGAGTGAAGGACACACACGCGTGTGCACATACACGTGTCGGCCCAGGGAGCAGTTAGCAGGGCCTCCGCTCATCAGACAGGGAGTGCGTGTGTCCGGGAACCTGCGCCTGCCGCGACTCGTGCCTCCAGGGCAGTGAAGGGGCCCCTGTTCCCTTTACAGCAGGAGGCACCGGCCCGCTGCTGAGCGGGGCCCTCGGGCTGGGACTGGCCAGGCTGAAGGCCCGAGTCCGCTGTGATTTTCAGGTGCATTAACCGCATTTGGCAGAGCAGCTCTCAAATGACTGCTAATCGAATCCGAGCCGGTCCGGTTAGCCCCTTTGTTCAGAGCACTTCACACACGATGAAAACAGAGCCGTGCAGCCATTATCAGTCTCCTGCTCTGAGCACGGGTGCCGCTGTGTGGGGACGTAAATGTACTGACGTGTGGGCAGGCGTCAGTGCAGTCCATGTGGGGACGTCTGGCTCGTCCCAACTGGAGTGTAGCGGCGGGACGGAGCCCTTGGCGCTCCAGGTGCGGTCTAGGGGAACACACCTTTGCTTGCGGAGCCCCTGGTCCCCAGAGGTCCCTGCACCTGCTGAGCCGCGGGCAGTGCCAGGCCCTGGCCTGGGGCCGTTGGCGGCAGTTTCCAAGTGCAGCAGCAGACACGGGGGCACGGGCAGGAGAACCTCTTGGGCTCACAGGCTCCAAACTCCTGTGTACACAGCCTTCTGTGTCCTCCAAACCCGGAGCCTCCGGCACGTTCTAAAAGGTGCTGAGACCCCTGCGGCTGCCCTGTGGCCCGGCCACACCCCACTTCCCAGGCCCGGCAGGCCGCCCCTCAGCCTGTGCAGCCGCAGCGGCACCCTGCCCCGTCGTCCTGCCCCCTGGCCCGAGGCCCAGCAGCGGCAGACCACCCCCTCCGATAACACACAGAAATGCGCTCAGCACTCGCCGACCCGCATTCTCTGCAGCCGGGAGGCTCGAGGAGCCGTGACTCAGCACCTTAAAAAGCAGGTTTGTGAACAGAACACCTGGCCGCTGTCCTGATTTTACCGCCAGTCGGACTTAACTGGAAGAGTGCAAGGGTCTCAGATGAGTTTACCTTATCAGGGGATTTAGGTTATGTTAACGCTGTAGCTTCATTAAGTATCCCCTATCAATTAAAAAGAGAAAGAAAGAAAGGCTGCTGTTAGCCTCCTCGCCTACCAGAGGAAGAGAAACGGAGGTATCAAAGGGAAGCTTCAAAGACAGCCAGTGCTGTCTCCGGGGTAATTTCTGATCCCCGCATTCTTCCCACTTCAAAGTTGGGTGGGGGCGGGTTCGGGTCGGGAAGCGTGAGTCTGATTTCTCTAATAAGTGTTGGCATCAGCCCTGTTTGATATCGGATGCAGGGAACATTTTGATTTGGTATAGCCTTTGAAATTGTTCAGACGACCTTCAGAAAATGGCCTCTTGTTGCGGACGGGGGAAGGGCGCCGCCGGGGACGGGGTCCGTGCGGCCTGCAGGCAGAGGCCCCGGAAGTCGTGCCTCCAGCAGCTCTTCAGTAGCAAGTGCGTCCTGGCCGAGAGTGCCAGTCCGAGGGTGGCCGGCCTGTGGCACTGCGCTCTTGGGTGAGACTCGCTCTGTCCCCCTCCAGGGCGGGGCGGGGGGGTGCCCAGGATGGCCAACAGAAGCTTACGGCCTGAGAACGCGGGCAGCCCTGGAGAGAGCCGGCGCCGGTGCCGGTGGCTCGTTCTCCCCGCAGACGTGTCGTCTCTGGGCCTTGCTAGACGAAGCCGCTGACGGACAGGCTCTTTAAAGGCTGACGTCCCTGTGAGGCTGGCGGGTTTTATTTGGAAGTGCCGGTTTCAGACAGTCCGTAGGTCACTGGACTATGTTCTGAAATGAAGAATTGATCACTTTCTGATAAGCTGCCCGAGTCTTCACTTGCTGCCAATGCATCTTAGTGTGACGCTTGTCACCCTGAAGGTCGGTGGCAGCCCGGGGCCGGGGCCCCTGTCGCCGTCCATCCGGAGTCCAGCTGGAAGGCCGTCTTCCTGCAGGTCACGAGCTGCGCCTCTGGAGGCGGCCCTGGTTCCTGGCTCTCCACCACCCCTGAGCCCTGGGACGCCGGAGCAGCGGCTGCACCCCCGAGCCTCCGCGTCTCCATCTGGGGATCGGAGTTGTCATGTCATCCCCGTGCGGTGGCCAGGGCACTAAAGAAGTGAGCGCAGGCGCAGCGCGGGCTGCCTGCGTCGTCGTCAGGGAGAGGCCCTGGCCTCGCCGGTCATCGCAGCAGTTAGAGTCCCCTGGCCCACTGGTGTGGGGTCGCTCTGATTTTTCTTTCCAGTGAGCGTCACTGTCACCGTTTTCCCCGGTTCCTCCTGTACCTCGAGAGGGCCTCGGCATCTTGGTGACTGACCAGCAGACAGCGGTGTCTCTGCCCGAGCGCTCGGTCACCGGCGGCATCAGTTGTAGTTTAACGGAGGACAGACCCTACCCCCGCCCCCGAGGTACCCCTCCCAACCCCCAGAGCCCCGGAGGCTGCTCCCAGGGCTGGGTCTCCAGACACCAGTGCCCATACGACAGGGTGGGTTTTTCTGTTTGCAGATTTTTCTGGTGCTTGCCCTTCTTCCTGTCCCCGTGGTTCAGAATAATTTCCCGTTCGTCGGGCTGAGAGGACGCAGCTCCCAGAACACTCCCGTCTGAATGCCGCACCAGCAATAGTGGGCAGGTCACGGATGTGCACTCGGTCAGCCCCGGCTCCCTGAAACACATCCCCGAAACCTCCCTAGCCCTGAGGAGGGCAGGCCATCCACCCCAGAGTGCCGGCGGCTTCAGTGTCTTTCTTCGGCGTCAATCTAGCAGAAAATCCAGCACGGGCCACCTGCCGTGCCTTCCCAGCAAAACCAGAACCCACTGTCATCGGGCCCCTTTCTTACCTGAGGGCACCGGGGGAATGCGGCGTCTTGTCCAGCGTCTTCCTGCCCCCAGTGGTGCGAACTGCTCCCTGGGCTCCCAGATGATGCAGTTAAGCTGCCTTTCGAACAGAGCAGCACGCACACGCTGGACAAGCAGGGTGTGTTCTGAGAACCCACAACCGGCCAGAGCGTCTGCCTCCAATTAAACCAACGCGTACTTCTGTCCAGGCGATTTTTCCGTCAGAACTTTCGCAGTACCGAAGGGTCTTCTGGCAGAAATGATAACAATAACTCCACCTTTGAAACAGACACCGTGACTTTCCCACCTGTCTGCAGACTCCCCCTTCCCTCTCCGTCCCTGGCCCCGCGTTCGTGTCTTGGTGGGCCGTGCACAGCGGGCACAGGCAGGGGGGTCGGCAGTGGGGAGGACTTCAGAAGACACAGCTGCGGGCTGAAAAACAGCAGGAGAATGGATCAGTTCCACGTTCAGACATGGGTGTTACTCTTCCTAAAATTCGGATTTAGCGTCTGTCATCCTGGCAGTGACTCGGCAGAATCTCGTCTGTTCTGCGGTCCCTGGACAGTCGTTAAAGCTGCGTTTTCCAAGCTCTGGACCACGCTGAGACCAGGATCCGAGCCAGCTGTCCCCCCCCAGGGGGACCGGCTGCCCGGGGGAGCACTCCGCGGCGGCTTCCCCCACGCAGGGAGCTCACTCCCGGTGTTTCCCCTGAGCTCTTTCCCAGACTTACCTGGGAAGGGCACAGCACTTGTCCCCTAGAAATTACTACCCTGTCGAGTTAGATGCCTAAAGGTTTTTTTAAATTCTTACCCTGTCATTTGGTTTCACAGGGGGCGGGAGGGAGGAGCAGTGACTGACGGTCGACACCACCTTTCTGGAGGGCAGTTTAACCAGGATGGAAGGAGAGGGGGTGCTGAGGGGCTTTTGTGGAAATGCAGGGTGGGGAGGGGCCCCGCAGTGGGGGTGGGGAAGGGTGGGTTTGTTGCTGGTCATCGATCAGAGCTCTTCTGTGACGTGTCCACAACTCGGACTGGCCAGACCTCTGCCGGTCCCACCGGTCCCCCGCAGTGGTCCTCAGAGTGGCAGGAACCTCTCTGCCACCCTGCAAGTTCTCAGACGGAGTGAAGGCTCTGTGACACCGATTGTGGAGAGGAAGAAGCCGGGAGGACTGGATGTGTTGTGTGTCTGTTCACAGCCCAACTTTTCATTTCCAAGGGCTGCTTCGGAAAGCCAAGTTCTGCTGTTTTCTTCTGAACAGAACTGTCCCCTGCCAAGTACCACACTTCACTTCCTGTCTTAGAGAAATCTTCCCCTCTGATTGCTCCTCATGCTCCCAGGTGCTTCAAAATCAATAACGCAACCTGCAGGCACAAATGGCCACGTCTCAGCTTCCCACCCTGATCACCGGCCAGCCCCAGAGGCAGGGTCCAAGAGGCCTATTGACCAGGGGCTTCAATTTGCTCAGCTCTTGAAGCCGCACATTAAAGTCGACGTTTTAGTGCCCGGGGACCTACCGGCGGCCCCGTTTAATCTGCACTGTCCTCCAGCTCTCTCCTAGCACTGCCTGGGGGCGATTCTGGTGCGGCCGCACTCCTCTGTTCTCGAAACAGCGGGAGGGCATCGATCCGGTTCCCCCTGCAAACCCGTGACTCCAGAGTGGTTCTGGGGAGGCTGCGCCCCTGCCAGACTACCTGAGGGGCGCCTGGTGTGGCCCGAGGAGGGCTGGCCTGGGTGCACGGGGGCGGACCTCTGCTCTCCCCTGTGATGTGGGGGTGCCCCGGTGACCTGGAGAGCGCCACTGGAACAGGCGGGCGAGCGGACCCTGCGACCCACTCCGTCCCCGCCTCCGCAGACGCACTCGGGCCGGGACCTGTGTAGGGACACACAGACGGGTGCTGCCAGGGCTCCTGCCCCAGCCACCCGGGTGTGCAGTTTCTGTCACGTGGACAGGAAGGTGGCTAACGGGACCCTCCGTATGGGCTGTTCTGGGGCGTCAGTGAGAGAGTATGTGTGGAGGCCCGAGCGGTGCCCACCGCCCGGGAGATTTTCTCCACTCGCAGAGGCCGGCTGCTGCCCATGGCATGCTAGGGCCCAGACAGTGCAATGTGACACAGGTTTCGGGCAGTTCTAAATGCTGTGAAAATTTAAATTTTTTGAAAGAATAAAGAGAACCCAGATAACAGGTATGGGAATAACATTTCAGACAGAGTCCCTGGGAAATGCCTATCTGTGCCTGTCTAAGGTAGCTTCTGAGCTCACAGAGCTGTGGGAGGGGCCGTGGGAGTGTCATAGGGAAAGCGGTCCAGGCAGCGGGCACAGCAGGTGCAAAGGCCCTGAGGCAGGACTGACGGGGGCGGGGGGGGGGGGCTGAGTGCTGTGAGAGGACCGGGTAGGAATCAAGGTCAGGAGAGTGAGCGGTGGGTGTGGCTCCTGGGGCCTCGGAGGCCTCGGTGCCTCCAGGTGACTTCCCCATATCCCCTCATTAGTCTTCTGAAGTCACCAAAGTCACCAGCATTTGAGCAGGACGTTTAGACCCCTCCAGCCCCAGGGTGGTTATTTAGTGATCGTGGGTCTTCCCAAGCTTAGTAGCAGCAGTCAGGACCATTTTCTGAAGTGCAGAGTCTGACATGAATGCTGACGGCACCTTTTCTCTTTCCCCAGCTGGACATATGGTCCAAGTCTAACTACCAAGTGTTCCAGAAGGTAAGCTGCGCTCTCTGCTTCCTACTCAAGAGGCAGTAAGGGGAGTAGGGGTGCTTTGAGGGATGAACAGTGGCCTCGAATGCCAGCCTTTTTAAAAAGTGAAAAAAGCTCGACACAAAGGCCGCCCCCTGTGTGATTCCATTTACAGGGCAGTCTGGAAAAGACTGGACCTCGGGAGGGAAGTCAGACCGGTGGTTGCCAGGGGCTGGGGCAAGGGCCGGGCATCCTGAAAAGAGTGCAAGGGGGCGTGGCTGGGTGGCGGGAAGGTCGTGTGTCTTCGCCGTGGCGGCGACTGCACAGCTGCGTGTTTCAGAGCCAGTGGAGCTGTGCCCCACAGAGGGCAGGTTTCGCGTCTGTCAGCCATACCTTTAAAGAGGCAGAGGCCTGCCGCGGGGACTCTGAGCGAGGCCGGCTGGCGCGCCCTCACCCCGCCCATCCCCATCCCCACTTCACACACTGGCGAAGTCTGTCTCAGGTGTCGGGCTTCCTCATGCAACATGCTCTGGGACACGTTAGGGAAAGTGAAGTGTGACCGGAGAAACACCCTTCCTGCTCCCAGGGGGGGAAGGGGCCTGTCCTCGAACCCGATGCACCCCTAGGGCTCGCGAGCGTTCCCCCGCCTGCCTGGCACCCAGGCCAGGTCCTTCTGCTCCCTGTTCCTGTGCTCACCCAGCCACTCGAATATAGAGTCGGTTGCAGTTTCATTCATTGCCTCACCAAGTTCAACAGCAGTTACGCACCGGGCCCCTGTGCCGTGTGCCGGGCGCTCAGCCAGCTGCTGGGAATACAGGAAAGCAGACCAGGAAGGGCAGTGAGTCAGGTGACTGCAGTGCCACGAGGGGCTGCAGGCGAGCACAGCAGGAAGGGGCCTTCGCCGGGGTGCCCCCGGGAGGGAGGCCTTCCGGGACAAGATGTAAGCTGAGACCGGAAGCATGGGGAGGAGCCAGCCATTTGAGAAGACACGGGGAGAGGTTCCCAGGGGACGGAGGTGGCAGCCCAGACCCTGGGGCGGGGGCCTGGACAGACAGGGCTCTGGGCACAGAATGGAACTTGGAGCTTATGCTCAACGCAGTGAGAAACCGTCCAAGGGATGGGCGCAGGGCAGGGACGTCACCTTGAAAGTTGGGCCCACGTTGTTCCCATGTTGCGGAAAAACGGACTCTGACACGACGTGGGGTCAGCGGAGTGAGCGCTTTATTAACGCATGCGGACCCAGAGGAGACAGGGAGACAGTCTCCAAACTCTGGGCGCTGAGGAGGGGTCAGGCGGGTGGTTAAATACCTTTGTAACAAGGTGGGGAGAGGAGGGGTCACGCAGCACAAGCAGGGAGCAGGAGCGTGGGAGCCAAGGACCCAGAAGCAGAGGGCGGAAATTGCCCGGGGCCCGAGACAGAGAGATCGTGAGAGATTAACTGAGCCCGAGGCAGGGAGTCAACTAGTCAGCAGGTGGTCGTCTGGAGCCTGGGGGCCAGCCGGCAGTTATCAGAGGTCGGAACAGAGCGCCAGCTTTAACTTCTACTTACATTTTAACTTCTGTTACACCCACTGAAGTAATAGCTGTGTCCGAGGTGTGCCGGGTAGCACAGAGAGCATGGGGCCCTTCTTTGCATCCGGGTGAGATCACATGACATCAACCACTTTAGAGCGAACCAGCCCCGGCTTTTAATACCGGCTCAGAGTTGCAGGACCACCACCTCTGTCTGCTCCCAAAACACGTGCCTCACCCCAGAAGGACACCCGGTGCCCACTGAGCAGCCAGCACGGAGCTTCTGCGTCAGCAGGGCTCAGGGGACCAGCCCAGTCAGCGTGTGACATGCCTCAGAGCCACGTGGCTCCCGGACCCCTGCACCATGGGAGAGCGAGCCGAGGGCAGACGCCCACGGCCGGGGCGGAGTCTGAGGCTCAGCGCCACATGGGGGGGGCGGGCCTGGCACACGTCAGACGTCACGGTGGTGTCGCGGCTGAACGCAGTGTGCTGCCCTGGGCTGGGCCCTGAAACAGAAGACGCTGATGCGGGGGGACTGGCGAGGTCCAGACCACGTCTGGGGTTCAGTTCACAGTAAGCGACCGATACCGGTTTCTCAGGTGTGAAAGGTGTTACAGGGGGCAAGCTGGAGGACGGTGTACAGATAGGAAATGCCCGTCGTCTTCGCAACCTGCCTGTAAATCTAAAGCTGGTCCAAAGTTACAGTTGAATTCCACAAAGAAATCACAGCCTGGACTCCTCCCAGCTGAGCCCCGCAGAGCCCGTGGGAGGAAAGAGCCTCCGCCCTGGCCTGGAGCCTGGGGCGGGCAGTGGTGGCCAGGGCAGCCCCAGTGCCACAGCCACGGCTCGGGCTCAGCACCTGGTCTAGGCGGCCGGGCCCGGGGCCTGGGCGTGCGGAGGTCGCGGCCTGCAGCTGGCTGGGAACACCCTGAGTGGAAAGGCCACCGGCTGTTGCCCATGTCCAGAGGGGCATCAAAGCGGCTCTGTGGCTCCTCGTCAACCCAGTCTGCCGCGGTGCCCTCCGCAGGGCCACAGGGAGGAGGGCACACCAGGTGGGTGGTGACCTAGGGGCCATGAGCGTCGTGGCCCCGTGACCTGGAGAGTTAGTGACGGACAGTTCCCACACACACGCCCTCTGGGAGGGAGGGCCGCGTCCACGCCTGCCTTTGCACGCGGGGTTGTCCGGGTTCCGCGTCGTGTCGGGTGGTTTTGAGTGCACGCGGGGCGTGGATTGGGAAGTTGTGAAGTGCGTGAAGTGCACATTTGGAAAGACGGTGCTACATTTTTACCCCACCTCCCCTAAAAATAGCACTTTTTGTATTCGTCCAAAACCACAAACACACCCTGGAGCAGCATTTAAAATCTCACGTTAGTCCAGTTGGCGAGAGTGAGGAGCACCTGCCGTCCCTTCCCTGTGGTTTACGTGCCTGTCGTCTGGAGCAGCAAACGCAGATGAACTTGGAGGGGTGTCGTCTCAGCTGGTGAGGGCGCACTGTCTGCGTTCGCGCAGAGCCCTTCTGGCACTCTTTCGTCACCTCTCCCTCCGCCTGTTGGTGACCGGGTGGACTCGACCCACGCGGACAGTGACCTGTGCCAGGTTCAAGAGCCAGAATTTGG